>CM037852.1:105718183-105934498 GCA_021234595.1 Delia radicum
AAAAAAAAACATATACTCACTTTCCATCTTTAAGATGTAACGCTGCACCAAAATTGCTCTACGGAAATTTTTTTAATATTTTTTCCCGGAATGTACTCTGTATTGCGCAACTTTTGGCGTCAATTTTTTTAAAATCAAAAATATTTTTTTTTTCAAAATGCACTAGGATTGCTATTTTTAGGATCCGGTAGCCATCTGGTTTTTTGTTAAAATTTTTTTTTGTTAATTTTATCGTAAAATGGTCCTAAATCCCCATCATTTGGGGGGGGGGGGGGGGGCAAGCATTTTCAAATTAGAAAAAAAGCCAAATTCGGGACGCGCTAATATACAGTTCTAAAAAAAATTAACTAAAATCTCTTTTTAATACAGTATTATTTAAACGTCATATAGACAGTCGCAATTAATACTTAATTAATATGCATTTTATAAATTTAATTTAGAAAGGTTGAGTTTAATAGAAAAATTATAAACGCTATTCATTTTTAAATCAGACTAGACTACTCAGGTAAAAAGTTCCATGGTATAAGTAAAATGGTACTGATACAATACTGTTTCTCAATTACGACAGTACAGTAGACGCCCGCAAATTAGAACCGATTTGTTTTTGAGCCAATTCTAATTTCTAAATTATTCTAATTTCTGGACGTTTTTTTTCGAATAAAAAATAAAAAATTGAGTAAATTTACTTCCAAAAACTAAAATAAAAGTCTTTTTAATTTTTTTTAATTCAATTTTATTTGATAAAAACAAGAAAACAAATCGCTTTGGTTAACGCGCATCAAATTTCACACATAAACTAGTTAAAAATGTACATAAATGGGACAAAAAAAACAACAAATAGGGGAAAAGATATATATTTGGTGATTCTCCTTTTTAGTTTTACTATGTTCAAACAGAATAAAAATAAATTGGGTATTTCCTGTGTTCAAATAACCAAAATACATTAAACCCTCAGAAATTAGAATTTTAAATTCGAATTCAGAGTATTCAGAGTAATATCTGGATGTTCGAATTACTGAATTACTAATTTGTGAGCGTCTACTGTAACACTTAAAAAGTGCATTGCCAGTTCTCTTTTCTGCAAATTTACGACGTAGTTTAAATTAGAAATTTAATTAAAATTTGGAAAATACAGTGGAATTCCGGTTTCAAGAATAAATGATTTTAAAAAACACAGATTTAACGAAAACCAAAGTTTTATACTGAATTCATTAAATCGGGACAAAAAGCATACATTTAGTACCTGAGTATCGAACATAAATACAACAAATTAAATTTTAAACTTAAACAAATAAAATAGGAAAAAAATAAAAAAAAATAATAATAAGTATTTATATTAGTTATGCACAAAAAAGTACTTTTGTATACACAGAAAAAACAGTTGGAACGAACAATAGTATTTGTAAATTCAAACACTGTCATTTTTAACTTAAAGTTTTTTAGATGTAACATTATTTTTTAAAATTAATATTTATATGTTATAAATGAATTACAAGTAGTATTTAATTAAGTTAAAATAAAAAGTATTGATCTCTAAAACATTTGATTTATTTTTTAAATTAAAAAACTTATTAGATAAAATTGTATAAAATTATATATAAAGAATGGCCCAGTTATAATCTGGACGCAAAAAAAATAGTTAGAACTTTGTAAATAACAGACACATTTTTATAAATTATACACCAAATTAAAGGAAATTTATTCAGCTTTAAGGAAAATCATACAAATAAAATAATTTTCTTTGTTACGAATAAAAGAACGGACATGTTTATTGATGCTCTCCATTAATTTTTGCACATCCTTCGGCTTTACTTTTTTAGCACTCTGGTTCCATTTTTGTAACATTATAACTTAATTTTTTGCTTCTTTATTACTCTTCTTCAATTTATTTTTTACATTTGCCCAATATCTTTCGATTGGTCGAAATTGTGGGCAGTTAGGAGGATTCATGTGTTTGTTTTTCGAACCACTGAATGTTGGATTTTCTAAGAAAGTGTGCAAAATTTCTTCACGTCTTTTTTGTTCCATGGCGTCTGTACGAAATACTATTCGAATGACTGACTTGAAAATTATGTCAAATAACGGTATATGTCTTGTCAACAACATATGTAAATGGTTTAAAATTTCATACACTGGGGGCGCTCTAACAACGTTATGAATGCGTCCAGATTATAACTGGGACATTCTTTAATTTGAGCATATTAGATAGACCCATTTTTCGGATTAAACTATATGAGATTAGATTTCATGAGATCAACTTATGTATGCCATATTTCGGATCAGAAGAGATGTGATGGTTAGTTATATGTGATACTATATATACTCATATATGAGTTCTACCGGAACTTTTTTCGTCGGGTATACAATTTTCTAAAAATGCAGTTTTTTATAATCACCCAACCGCATTTTGCGTTTTTACAGGGCAGAAAAACGTAGAAAATTTAAAAATTTTTATGTGATAAGTCCAAAATCATGTGTAGGCATAAAGTATTTACAAATAGTAACTAGTGAGTCATAATCAGCAGTAGAAACGGGTTCGAAAATGTTGTTACACACAGGGAAAAGATTAGTTGGAATTCAATCAATCACATTAAAAGTCTTTCCTTTTAATTTTAATTCTATAGCAAGTATCTACTATATATATTGAAAGCAAACTAAACATTCTTATCATAAAATGACAATAATTGTAACAAAAAATGGTAAATTTTTCTAAAAAAATTTTCACCCAAACGATATTCAAATACTAGATACTATCTAAATAATGCGTAATGGTTCCAACCGTCTATAAAATACATTTTCACAGCTTGAACCTATTTGATGATTTTGAATGTACACTTCACAAAAAATCTTACTTGCAACTAAAACATTGGCCTTTTTCTTAAATGTCAAAAAATAAAATAAAAATTTTAATAAAATAAATTTTCAAGAAATAACATTTTTACAAATATATGTATACATATGTATATAACAAAATCAATGGTTTGAAGTTCCCACAACATTCATGAGAATATGCAAAATAAAGGTATTTAGTTAAAAATTTCTAAATATTTGAATGCATAAAAGAAAAAAAAAAAGACACTCAAAAAAATAAGTTAGTAGAAAAGTTAGTAAAACATCTTGTAAATCAGGTATACTATTTTTCAGTAAATTTTTTTGCTAAAATTAATTTGTAAACTAAAATTTTAGTTATACTTATTCAGCACTTAACTGTTTTGTACTAATGTCTTACTAATATTTTACTAATGTTTTACTAATTTATTTTGCTAAAAAAATGTGTTGATTAGCACATCAATAGTGTGAACCACAACCAGACTGAAAGATATACGCAGAATGAATTAGATAATAAAAGGTTTTATATGTTATATTTTGTTATTTTTTCGTTTCGTTTCTATAATTTTCTGCGCCATTTGCGTTCCTTTAAAAGATAACATCATTTAGACAAAAACTAATGTAAGTAGTTCAAAGATAATTTCGTTTATGTTATATAAAATTATTTCTATTATTTTTAGATATTACATTAATTCATATCCTCAATTTGGGAGTATGAACATTTTTATATTTTGAAACGTATTGTAAATTATTTTAAACAGAATCACAAAAATATGTTTTATGATTTTCAGTAAATAAATTAACTAAAGTATAATTTTTCTACAAATTTTTTGAGATTTTTTCAGTCTACTAATATTCAGCAAAATTTTATTAATTTTTAGCAAGGGTTTTTTAATTTCTAATCTACTAAGTGTTAGCAAAACTTTTGCTGAATCCACTAATTTTGTTGCTAAAAATCTGACATTAGCAATTTTTTTGCAAGCACCCTCCTGACTAAAATTTTGCTGACTCAGCAAAATTTTTTGCTGACCTTACTAACTTTTTTATTTGAGTGTACACATGTATGTAAATATTATTTTACAAGAATTTTAAGCAGATTGTTTGGAATTTAAACAACCAGCCTAACCAATTTGAGTATTCTGAACATATGTACATATATCAAAATTGGCTTTAGTTCCTAACTGATAGAATTCCTTTGCTGATCGCAAGTGATGTTTTTCCCAAAATTACTGGATTATTTCAAAATTGAAGTCATATCCTGATGAAAACTGATTGGATTTTAGTCAAATATTAATTAAAAAATCTCTTTGAAAAAATGGGTTTCACTGCCTTATAGTCTTAAAGCGATGGACATGTAATAAAAGACACCTCGTGGCACTTATTACAAGTATCTAGAATATAAAAGTCCAGAAAAACAGCGACTTTTTCTTAAAAATAAGAAAATCTTAAATAAAATTTCTGCAAAAACATGATAAGCCACATTGATTTTAAAGAAATGGTTTTCAATGACTTCTAGACAGCTGTTAAGCAAGATGTTCGAGCTATAAATGCTTGTAATAAGTGACAGTATGTGTCTTCTATTACATATCCGTCGGTGGAAGTCTAGAAGAGTGTAAAAACAATTTTATTACGTCAATGTGGCTTATCAAGTTTTTGCACAAATTGTATTTGGAATTATTTAATTTTAAAGACTAGGTAGTTTTTTTGAATGATTTTTATGATATATATACTTGCTTTAAGTGCAAAGATGTGTCTTCTATTTCATGTCCATTGCTGGGAGTCTAATAGACAGTAAAACCCATTTTGTTAAATTAATGTGGCTTATCAAGTTGTTGCAGAAATTTTATTTCGAATATTTATATTTTAAAGAATAGATAGCTGATTTGGCAGATTTTCGTGATAAATATACTTGTTGTAAGTGCAAACATGTGGCTTCTTTTACATGTTCCTCGCTGGGAGACTAGAAGATAGTAAAAAACATTTTATTAAATTAATGTGGCTTATCAAGTTTTTACAGAAAATTTATTTAGAATTTAAAATAACTTGATAAGCCACAAAAGTTAAAATAAATCATACTTCGATGGTTTCTTAAATGATTAGATCATCTGTTGGAAAATAATCTTTATCCACCATACTTCAATCAATATATTTAGAAAAAAATTCAAGTTTGCTTTTATTTTCTTCACAGTTAATCTTTTTGTTCAGAATTGCATCTTATTGGTGTGGCATATCATGTTCTTGCGTAAAAAAATATTGAAATATAGTCGAATTGTAAAAAGTAACATTTGCTCTAGATTTGAAAGTATTTGGAATATAGCTTAAATCATTTAAGTGGATATTGATACCACGTTGAAAACTGTGGCTTATCATGTTTTTGCACTAAGCCCTTCATATGTATTATATTTTGTATTAAATTTTTTTTTTTTAATTAATCAAAATACGAAAATATGTATTCGAAATTGGAAATGGTGTATTTATTTAAATAAATTCGATTGAATCAACAATCATTTAATTCAGTAGGGATAATTCAAAATGTCGGTATGTGCAACAATACTTATTTATCGTTCTAATAGAAACTTGGTTACAACTATCAAATCAACAATAGATTTTTAAGGTAGTACATGTGACTACCAGAATTCGGTATGCAAAAAATACGGTTGGGGCAACTAAACTATTTTCTCTGTGTAACTATGTGGGTTTGAATCTCCCCTAATTGCGTGGAAATGCAAGTTCGAAAGATGATATAAATCTACTTATATTAATAATTGAAATTTTGGATAATTTCCCAAATGTTTTTTAAATTGAACGTTAATATAAAAATCTTGTTATTTAAGAAACTACAAATGAGAAATAAATTTGTTATAATTTGACTCACCGTACTTAAATCTATTAGAAAATATGTATTACAAAAACAGTTTCTGCAAAAGGTTGCAAAATTTTGCTTGAATTTTAATTTTTTTTTTGTCTTTTCGGATAATAATAAATTATGTTATACGAAAGTGATCGATTTTTTGTTAATTATTACAATATATGTTTAATAAACATATATTGTAATAAACATTGTTTATACATAATTATATATAAAAGTAATATATTTTTTTTTTTTAATATTAACACATATATTTATAAAGAATTATATGTGATGCCATATATTATTGTATACAAAATCATTTATACTTATATATATTTATACATGGAAGTGTATATGGTAGAGCTAAAGAGATATATGAAGAGATAAAAATATCAAATTATATATAACATGAGATAATAATTTGTATAATTATATCAAGATATATATAAAATTTTTTTGGTGGGTCGAGATTTTTGCTTTAAAAATTAAATCTAATACAAATTTTTTTACAAATGACAACTACTTAGATGCTATGTTCAGGATTAAAAATAGTTTTTTTTTTTTGTCTATTTTGTCTATTTTGAATAAAAACTTAATTTTAATTTTTTACAAAATATGAAAAATATGCAACAAAAAATTCCCAAATTTGCCATAAAATGCGCATTTATAGCAAAATATACAAAAATATGCATTTATAAAAAAATATACAACAACAAATCGATGCCATTTGCTGCAATTTCTTTGATTCGGAAAAGTATTTGGTCAAAATCGATTTTGGGCTACTGACTACAAACATGCATTTGCATGAAATTCCTTGCCCTAGTTATTAATGAGCTGCAAGTCATCAAAAAAAATAAATAAAAACAACTTCTGCCAAAACTCTGTGGTCGTCAAATGTCGGTTATTTCGCCGTGTAAAATGACAGCCAAGGAGTGGGCCTAGGGAGCCAATTTTTTTAAACAAAAAAAACTAGACTAATACCCCGGCTTAGGTCGGTAAGAGATCGGAGAAATGCGACGCAAACCGAAACATGATTTCCCATGCATTTGCACTTATTTTTATTTAATTGGTTCTATAACGCTTTATTTTAGCTGAACAATTTTCGATAAAAAAAGTTTTTTAAAAATAAAATAACTTTTTTATTATTTTTGGAAAACATGTTTTTATTAAAATACAAATTCATAAGAAAAACACAACATAAAAAATTAAATTAAAAATTTAAAGGAATTCATCGTATAATAGTCTGAGCTTGAGTCATCTTTATCGATTACAGTTTCATTTGGCAATCCTGCTCATTTTTTTATTAAATGATATAAAGTTTGTTGGATTGTAAGAGCTTTTTTTCCAAATATATTTCCTTGGAACAATTAATAGCGTCGGCAACATTTTTTGAGACTTTTAAATGCGATCTTCGTCAGTATCATTATTTTGAAATGCTTGAGATATCAACTGCATCGCTTCAGATATTAGCCGCGGTAAGCTTTTTGTGTTCTGCTTTAAATTGTGTTAAACAAAATCGGCGTTCGACAAACATTTTCATATAAACGACGCAAATTGAAGCATTTGCGACGCAACTTCGAAGCCATGCGATGCAAACTGAAACATAAACGACGGAGCTTCGAAGTCACAGAAAATTTTTAAATAACGCATCTTCGAAACGAGGCAAATCGAAGCGACGCAAACCGGGATATTAGTATATTTAATCCGAAATGTCGAAAATCGTGATTATTTCAAAATTGTTTTGGCGGAAACTTTATGGTTCACAAAAACTTAACAATAAAAATTTGTGCTCTTTCCATTTAAATTTTTACGGTATAATTTTAAAGGGTATTCGTATATTCGGTATAGACGCATTTTTCTTTGTCACTTTATTTCATCTTCATACTCTCACTCGTATAGTCCTTGTATATTGGAAAATATAGTCTTTATCATAGTCCAAATGTGTCTATTTGTTTGTTTGTTGAGTGGGTGGGTGGTTGGGTTTTTTTTTGTCTGTTCTTCCGTCTTTCTTCTCCCCGTTTTCAATTTTGTGGTCCTTATGTGTAATTTCTTGTTATTTTGCTTATGTTTACTTTTTTAATTTTTTTTCTTTATACATTTGTTCGTTTTTTATTTTTCACTTTGCATTATATTCGTTCGCCTTAAGGGTGATTTTTGAATATTATTATTGTTGTATTTTCTATTTGGTTTAACGTTTAGTGGAGCCCTGCGGTGTTATAGCAAGCAATTGCTTGTTTGTGTGTGCTTACGTTTGCAGTTCAGTTTAATTTTCTTCTTTTTCTTTTTTCATTATTTTAGGTGTAAATTCTTTTAGTTGCTTTTTATATCCTAATCTATTACAATTTATAGTGCGCGAGTAAGATAATCTAGTACAATTTTATTACCGTTACAAAACAGAGCTGTATTTAAAAAAAAAATACAAGTGCTCATGTAAAACATTTTTTAAATTCTTTGCAACTGATACTATTTTTCAATAACTTTAACAATTTTTCTATGGATTGACAATACTTTAAGTCGTCGATGTGCAACATTTTAGGGCCATAGGTCTATATTTCTAATTGTTATCGTTACGCAAAGTTTAAAATTTAAAAAAATCCACCAGAGGTGGATCTTGCACATCAAACAAGTTTTCAATTTATTTTTTGATCAATGGTTATAATCTTAAACTTCAAACTCATATGTATATTAGTTCTCATGTAGTGAGTAAACTAGTTCATATGTATGTTTGATGTTTGGCATGGGATTGTTACCGCTTTCAAAACGTGTTCTGATGATGGGAACCTAGAAAATTCCCGAAATAGATCTATCAACACATTCCTGAAAGGGTCAAATAATAAAATTGAAAACAAAAAACTCTATAGATTATTCGTTAGGACAATATCCTAATGAAGAAATATAGAGTATGACCTCGAACTTGAATAATTTTCATTTTCATTTAAAAAAATCGTAGTTTTCCCATGGCACATTCGCTATTTAGTTTTAAATAGACGAGTTTGCTGCGTGAACTGAGTTTTTTTTTTGTTATTTTACAACATAAAATCAGAGGAGCATATAAAAAAATTTAAATGCTAAAATTATATGGACTTATTAAAAACTGTGCAAAAATTGCTCATCAATACTGTGTCGCGAAATCCGTCAAAACTTGCATTTTTTGTACAATGCTTTAACAAAAAACCAGTGGAGCATTAATAAATTTTAAGAAATTAATTTAGTAAGTATTAAAAAGCATCAAATACATTTTCTCTTCAACTGATTACGTTAAATTAAAATATAATCTCCAAAACAAATAGTGTTTGCAATTCAGTTAATCGATTAACCAATTCCACAATTAATCGCCATTATTTCGATTAATGTTGAAACAAACAATTTAAACCCCGAATAATTGGTTATAATTTTTCGATTAAACGGTTAAATTTTTTATATTGCTTTTTTTCACAAAATTGTAAATTTTCTTAACTTTGACTTAAAAAATGACAAGAAAAGTCTAAAATAAGAAACGCTGTTATCAAATATTTTAAAATCTAGTGAAAGCCTATAGATAACATATTTTTATCGGCTTTAGGAAATTAGAAAGATATATTTCTCTTTTTCGACTCTTTAAAAAGTTCAAATTAATGTTAACCAATAGTTCTATGTATTCCAATATTCGACCATGTCGCCCAACTGTCGAGGAATTTACAAATTAATTCTGTAGGAATCGGATATACTTTTCCTTCTCACAAGAACATTATTTGTAATTGGGTCTCAACCACTGCAATTTTCAAAAATCCCAGCAAAATCTCAGTAATGGGCTCTCATTACCAGTATCTAATAAAAATAAGCATTGGTATTGGGGCCAACTGCTAATAATTCGGTGTCAAAACTCATTATTTCTGTTTGGCGAGGTCGTGTTTGTAAGTAGTCACGCTTGCCCGGTCGCTTACAAAAAAATTAAAAATAAGTAGCTATTACAATCTAAATAATAAGTGGTTCCAAACTTGATTACGAAAAGTTGATATATAAGTAGTTATATTTCTATTAATTTTATTTCAAAAAATAAGTGGTTACAAAAATGACTACAAGAAGTTAAAAAATAAATAGAAACTCCCATTCGTACTGAATGTTTAAAAATGAGATTTACGAATTTAAAAATTTTTTTCCGCTTCGTGGTGCTCCGGAACCTCCCAGTTTAAATTTGTAATATCTTTTGTAATGGGATCCAATATGACCACAAATAATAACCCATTGTGGACCAATTGAAGATTTTTAATGACTTATTTGCTTATTAAAATGCAAAGTATATAAGGATAATTTTGGTATACCTAAATATATTGGCAATACTTAAATCTTCCAAATTTGGTCTTACTCCATTTTTCTGTATTATGATTACGATTTCGTAAGTCCAATTGTTTGTTTTATGACTCATTATAAAAATTTAGACGCCAATTATTTACTTAAAGTTGTCTTATATTAAAGTAAGTAAAATGTATATAAAAGTGCTTATTAACTAAGAAGTCAATATTTTTTATTTTAAAATAATGCAGAAGGTAATTTTATATCATTATTGGTAATGCAAACGGTAATAAGATGACATTACAAATATTTTGTTGGGTAGGAATATCTTACAATTACCCGGACACAAGGGGGTACCGGGGGACCAGCAGATTTTTATGAACTTCGAATATGTTGTAGAGAATAAAAAAATAAGGGACCCGATTTTTTTTAGTTCAGGTCGGAAAATCTCCCTTGTTAGACGCCAAATAATAAGTTGTGCATTGCTATGCATTTCTATTATATAACCACTTATTTGGTGATGAAAGTTTTTGCTGGGTTGCTAGAACTAGTTTTAGAAGCTGTTTTTGGAGTACGCAGGCATGTAGATAGGGCAGGGGCGAGGGGGCTACATCCCCCCTAAAATTGAGTTCCAATTAAAATATTTGTTGATATATCAAAAAAAAAAAAAAAATCCCAATGAAGGAATCAGGTGGAACACAACTAAAAAATGGCGCTGGGAGTATATTAATTTTATAAAAAAATACACTACAAGCTAAAGACATCAAAATTATTTTAAAATAATGTGAATGCCTTTCACTTAACATATTTTTACCAATATCGCCTAAAGTAGAAAAATTTTGTAGAAAAATATATTGTTTATTTTTCGTGCCGAACACGTGAAAAACATTTCATTTCTAGAAAGCTTAAGCCAATTTGAAGGTTAATATCATTTTTAAATTGTTGATGAATGCTACAAAACAAGTTCCCAATACTGTCATCTTTTTTTGGAAATGCTCTGAACCTAGCAATTAGGACACTAAAGATTCCATTTGTAAGAGACATAATCATCCGATAACACAAAGAATTTGCTCACATATTCTGACAACTTTTCTAAAGAGAACTTGATAAGAAGAAAAGTTCAGTTGTCAGTAAAAATGTGTGTTGGGTTTTTTCGATCTCTCTCCTTAGAATTTGTGTATAATACAAAATTTTTAATAATGTCAAAATAAATAAAACTTTCGAAAAATGAACAACAGTTTTCGTGTATTTTACCTATGGATCATTATGAGTGCAGAAACTGGGTACACTGTTAATAGGTTTGTTTTCTTACTGTTTGGGTAGTTCGGTAAAGTGAGAGTAAAGAAAAAATAATCTAAAAAAAGCACATGAACGCCATAAATCATATTTATATGAAAAAAAAAGAAAAAATTGCCAACGATGTGCTTTTTCCAAAGAATAATTTTTTTTTTTTTTTTGGCGATTTTCATGACAAATTATGCCGTTTTTGGTTCAAATAATATTAGAATTTAATATCACTGTTTGGTATTCTTTTTTCTCTGAAGTCGCTCAGTGTAACATAAAGAAGTTAAATGTAATTTTATGTTACTTGGTGCGAAATTTTTCTCAATAAGTCGGAAACTAAAACGTTTTCCGCCTTGCCATTTTTTTTAAATAACACTTTTTAAAATAGTCGTTCCCAAACTTTATGTCACTAAAATGTTGGCTTTGAATTCTAAAAAAAATAATTGTGTGGCATGTCAACTTTAATTTAAGACTGCGGTGACTGACGTATAATTTTGATTTTTTCTATTTCTATAAGAAGCCATATTTCACGAACCAAGTCAAAATGTTATGTCCACCCTATTAGCTGCATTAGAGACAATATTTGTGACAATATTTTAGTAAATTCGTGTGGTTTTATTTATTTTAACACTTATGCTTAAAAATCTCGAATATCGGCCAAATGAATTTTCTGGCAGAACTGTTCGGATGTACACTTATACTCAAAATTCGTTTTTTGAACTTTGCCTAAAGCACTGTTAACCTTTTAGAGAATATATATGTCCCAGAAAAAGAATGGTGCTTGCCCAGAAGCAGTTGTGGAAGGCCATATATAATTACCGTGCGCTTTCGAAACAATTCCAGTAGGCATGATCTTTGTTCGCGATCTCCCACTTGTTATGTCTATTTTTTAGCAGGTGAAAAGCGTTTCCTTTATGTGCTCTAAGAAGCTATAAATACGCATAGAGAAACATTTATGTATTTGTCCACTGAAATTTGGTTACTTCGACACAAATTCGATTAATACGAATTTTAGTCAGTTGGTAATTCGGGTAATTCAACTGAATTTTAGTTTAATGTTACTATTAAAATACATTTTTCAATTCTGTTGGCACTTTATTTCTCTGTGTGTACATGTATTTATACGAAATGAAAAGCGCTTTTTTTGTGTATTGACAACATTAATGCTGCATTTTATTCATTCTTTACTGCTATACACAGAAAAATTTATCATCCTAAAATATCTAATTAAAGCTGTGATTTGAATTAAATTTGTTTTTAAACAAATATTTAATTGGATCAATTAATATTTCAATTGACTTTTAAATATATAAATAGATATTTTATTTTAGACGTAATTCTCAAATTATTTTTTCATACACTGTATGCTTAAATAGAGAATTTTCAGTATAAAATACCAAATGAATTTGAAGTTTACAAACAAAACAAGCACACACACAAACAGACGTAGCATTACAAAAAACACACATACCAACGCATCGATAACACACATTTTTTGTGAGTATCTTTTTTTTGTTTTTGTAGAAGTTATTTATAACTTTTTTTCCTTTTTAATTTCCAATAAAAGTTTTAATTGATATTATAATTGCCGTGATAGGTGCAAAATCAATTAAAATATTAATTGATTTAACAAATTTTTTAATTGAAACCCGTTTTCAGTTTTTTCTGTGTACATGATTTACTTCATCAAAAGAATGAATTCAGGGAGTCACATCAAAATTTCTTCCCAATTGCTTTATTGTATGCAAGACGGTTAAGCGTTTTTTTGGAAGCATAAAAATGTAGTTTTTCCTTACCAAGTCGAGACTATTTTGTGCTGGGGTATTTTAAAAATTTAAAATTCTTACTATGTGATTCTCCCAATGGGTTCTCTCCGATCTTGATGAAATGTGGATATGTGATGAAGAAAAAAATAAAATAAATGACACATATATTTTTAAGCTGCCCAATCTCACGTTTAAGGCTTGAACGGGTCCAAAGTTAATACATTTTTATGTGGAAACATGAAATTCGGATTTTTTTGAACGCAGTTTTGATGTACTCGATAAATCATGTGTAATGGTTGCCATTTTTTTAAACTTTTGAAAATGTAGGTTAAAAGGCTCTTCGGAAAAAGTCGCATAGAAGTCAAACAATTACGAATGTAGTAAAAAGCTCATATAATATACATATTCTTTAATCCAACTATAATTCTTTAATAAAACGCCAGTTTTGATATCACTTAAAACACATTTTTTTTAATAACAAAAATACTTGAAAGTTATCGGACATGTTTCTTATACCAGTTAATGCGTCTCTAAAATCTATATCAGTTGATACCCCATTTGTGTAAAATTTCTCTGAAACCATTCGAAATAAGCTGAAAAACGAAAAAATTTGTTTAAAATGCCAATTTTGAACCCCAAAACATGAGACTGAGAAGCTAAAAAATATACGTGTCCCTTATTTTTTTGTTCTATATCATATATCCAAATTTCATTAACATAGGAAAGAACCCATTAGGACCACCCTTGATTAACATATGATTTGGTTTTATAAAATTATGTTCAGTTTATGTTGTATTACGGTCAAAGTTCCATGATTTTTTAACAGAAATTTCTTATGTTTGAACTGCTCTATCTCTTTCAAGCACTTTTAAGTTTTTACATTTCTTAGGTCATAGAAAAGCGAAGTTCTTCTTCTTTTCAAACTTAACAAATTTAACTTTTGAAAAATTTAGATTTTTTTACCTATGCTCTTAAATTGCAGAACTGATTAAAAACCTATATTTTAAAAGTTGACCACTGTAGAAATGGATTGTGATAACATTATTTGTGGGATATGCCAGTACAACTAAAAACGCGTGTAACCAGTAAGTTAGAAGGGGGAGTTTTCGCCACTGGGGCACATGTGCAACCCCCGAATTTCGCTGTATTTTAACTACCCAGGTAGAAATTTCCAACCGTACAAAAAAAAAATAGTACTAGAAAACTACAGATATTTTTGTGAAACCCACCATATAATAAATTACCAAAGTTACAACTAATATTGTAAAGGGTCTTTTTTTATAAAGGTATAGAACTTTAAGTTGGCAACACTTTTTTAACTTGTGGCCATTTTGTCAGCTGTCAAGTGATTTATGTTTAGTTTGGTTTGCATTTCAACACCCTGCAGTCAGCCTGGGGTCAAGTGTCCCTTTGTCAACACTCTTTTCTCTAGCGACAACTGCACTAGTGAAAAAGTCGACAACTTTCCTTCTACGCACGAGTAGAAACTAGCTACAGACAACAGATCTAGTAAATTTCTGGTGACACTGTCAACGAAGTCATCGACAGTTTGTGTTTTTTATTATTTTGCTCTTTCAATAGGTACATATTTTTTTAACTGAGCAACAGTTTTTCTCTTCTTGCATATTATTGCGTCATATTCTTTTGTTGATTAAACACGTGCTCGCAGTGAAAATAAGTTTATAAGTTTAAATAATATTAAAAACAGACTGATTTAAATAATTTTTAGTTGTATAAGGTTCTATTTAAAAACTACGTAATTTAAGCTTTTCTTAATAAAAAATTTCCTTCAGACAAAAAATATATGTGTTTAAGTGTATCGCCTTAACCTCTGTAAAAATCTAGCTCGAGGATCGCCTGAGAAGCGCCAAATATGTAGACCAGAGTTACTAAAATGCACTAGTGAATCTGTGGTTCAAATGTCTCCATGTGGTCCTAAAAGAACTACCACGTCAGTAGTGATAAGGTCTACTGGTGGATTTTCAATGACAAGCCTGTGTTAGATGTCAATAGTAGATTACATTGGCTGGGGCATAGCTGGTCAGTAGTACTGGTGACAATGTCACTAGTACAACACTACAGTTTTACTACTCACATTCCCTGCAGGGCATGAATAGACTGACGAATGAACAACGCTTTCAAATTGAGCTAATTTATTTTGAAAATCATGGTTCTGTTCGAAATACGTATCGCGCACTACGTCCATTTTACGGTCAACATAATCGTCCATCAGAGCAATTAATTTGATTACCGTTTTCGCACCACGTTTACTCTAAATAACAATATCCATCCACAGAGACGTCGTACAGTGCGTACAGAAGAAGTTATTGCTGCTCTAGAGCATAGCGTAGAGGAAGACTCCAATCAGTATATCCGCCATCGTTCACCATGATTACTGGCTTTTTTGTTCATCAATTGAACAACCATGATATGCAGGAGCTGTGGTTTCAACCAGACGGCGTCACACAGCTCGTGCCACAATTGATTTATTGAAGGAAACGTTCAGTAACCGCATAGTTTCACGTTTCGGACCCGTAATTTGGCCTCCAAGATCGTGCGGTTAAACGCCGCTGCTCTATTTTCTGTGGGGATACGTGAAGTCGCTAGTCTACGCCGATAAGCCCGAAACGATTGACAAGTTGCAGGATAACATTCGCCGCGTTATTGCCAATATACAGCCACAAAAATTAGAAAAAGTCATCGAAGATTGGACCCCCAGATTAGACTACGTCCGCGCCAGCCGTTGCGGTCATATGCCAGAAGTCATATTTAAATTATAATGCCAGAAGTCATATTTAAATTATAATGCCAGAAGATTATCTTTCGAATAAAGTAAATTTCATGTCAATTTAAAAAATTCATCTTTGGTTTATTCCATTTGAAAGTTCTATACTTCTATAAAAAGACCCTTTACTATAAAAGCACAATTTTGTATGCAAAGCAAGTGTTTTGCCAGTATAACCCGCAAAATTCATTGTCCCTATTTTTTTTTTTTACCAATATTACAACTATTAGTAACACTAACTTTTTTAAATATTTTTTTATATTTTACTCCTTCTATCAGCAATTATTTATTTAAAAACTTAGACTGAACTGGGTTGCTGGTTTGAAAAGTAGCGTCTTTTATAAATATTTCACAAAATTTATGAAATTTAAGTTATATGGAAAGCACAACATTTTTTGAATTTCCAACGTTATGACAATGGTAACGTTTGGGCAATGTTATCAATCGAGTAACAGGACAATATCCTTAAGATTGTTAATCCCACGTTCTGCCAACACATAATCAACCGTCGCCGACGCTTTGCCAGTACTGTTGCCTTTGGTAATTTTTAGCACGTTTGGTTTTACAAAAATATCAGTGGTTTGCCAGTACTACTTTTTGGTACGGTTGTTTGAAATGTTTGAAAATTAATTAAATTATGAAATTTTATGAAAAATAAAATAGCAAAGTTTTTAACGTAATTTCATAGCTCTAAAGAAAACTTTCATTTATGAAATCAAATGTTTTTTTTTGAAACTATATAATTTTATGACAACAGTTTTATGAAAAATTTAATTATATTAATGAAATTTCTTGGACATAATGCAATTCTTCATTGAATCTACTAAAAAATTCTATGAAATTCTTTCATTAATATTATGAAGGATAATTATTTCAGTGTAAGACAAGATTGTTATGGAATAAAAGACTGTCCTTTTTCCTCAACATTTTTTTTTTTTACAATTTTAGCCAAACTAATTACATAAATATGTGGTGTTAATAGATTTGTGTCTCCAACATTTTTCTTGCATTTTCGCAACCCTGTCTAAAAACAAATTCAATATCAGTGAAGGCTCAAAATGTGAAAATTTCCATCCAAACAGCGAAGTCAAGGTCTAACAAGGGTTGTCTCCAATCTTAATGAACTTTGTATATGTGATAAAGAAATGAAAAATAAAGGAAACTTATTTTTTTTAAGCGGCCCAATCTCATGTATAGGAGTTTAAAATGGGAAACAAACTGATGTTGTTTATACTGACTTTAGTAAGGCATTCGATAAGGTTAATCATAATCTGCTCCTGACTAAATTGAAATTAATAGGGTTTTCCCCTAACAGTCTGAACTGGATTTCATCATACCTTTTTAATAGAAAGCAAAGTGTACGATATAAAAATTTTACTTCTAAATACATAGCAGTTAAATCCGGGGTCCCTCAAGGAAGCCACTTAGGGCCAGTTCTTTTTTCTTTATTTATAAATGATCTTCCAAATGTGATCAAATATTCGAAAATATTGTTGTATGCTGATGATGTCAAGATCTTTTGGAGTTATAAAAATCCATCTTATCATATCTTTCTACAAATGGACTTAGATAATTTCCAAAACTGGTGCAATATAAACCTAATGGATCTTAACTTAAAAAAATGTAAGTCCATGTGCTTTTCTAGAAAATATCCTATAAAAATTGATTACTTCTTTAATGGACACCAACTGGAACTAGTTGATATTTTTCTGGATTTGGGAATACTATTTGATCCGAAACTTAATTTTGTCTCTCATATTCATATGACGTTAAACAAGGCCAGAGGCGTACTTGCTTTCATTAAGCGGTGGGCCAAGGAGTTCAGTGATCCGTACGTTACAAAAATGCTATACACGACTTTTGTACGACAGATTTTAGAATATGGCTCATTAATTTGGGACCCACAATATAACAATCACAGTAATCACATTGAATCTGTTCAAAAACAGTTTCTGATTCTTTGTTTGTGAGGTTTATCATGGATTTCGGGAGTTAATCTTCCTTCATATCAGAGTAGACTTGCTATTATAAAATTACCTACGCTTAAAAGCCGTCGAATTATGTTAAACGCATCTTTTCTACTTAACTTAATTAATGGTGATGTTTTTTCTGAATTTTTGATTAATAACATAACGTTTATTGTTCCTCAACGTCCAACTCGTTACTTTCGTCCTTTATCACTGCAGTTTTATCGTAGTAACTATGCTAATGCTGACCCATTACGAAGAATATGTAAAGACTTTAATGATTTATATAATTGTATTGATTTTTCTTTAAATGTTGATGCTGTTATATAATTTTGTTAATGATTTATATAATTTTGTTAATGATTCTTAATTAAAATTTTTTATAGTCTGTAAGGATTTAAACCATAGACTAAATAAATAAATAAAAATAAAACAAAAAAAAAAAAGTGGGATCAAAAATGATCTCAATTTTTGGTTCTTTCGGCTTAATTCGAAAAGAAAAAAGAAATGTGTTTTAAGTGATATTAAAACTGGCGTTGTGTTGAAGAATTACAGTTGGATTAAGCTAAACAAATATGTATATTAATGACTATTAAATTTAATCGAGGGAATGTCTGAGCTTTTTCTGAAATTCGTAATCGTTCTGCTTTTATGCCACTTTTTCCGAACAGCTTTCTAACCTACATTTTCAAAAAATTAAATAAATGGCAACCATAACATACTACATAGGCAATATTGGTATCAAAATTGTTGATTTCTTGATAACGGCAAAGCTGCGTTCAAAATAATCTAAATTTCACTAGTTTTAGTCCTGTTTAAACACACAGAGAAATAAAGTGCCAACCGAATAGAAAAGTGTATATTAATGGTAACAACTTAAAAATTCAGTTAGTACAACGATATTTATATTAGATTCCTGAATATTTTTGGTGTTGCAACTAAAATTTAATTGAATTAACCGAAGTTTGTGGTGAAAACAAATGTTAAGTTGTGCCAACCGACTGAAATTCGTAATAATGGAATTTGAGTCGTAGTAACTGAATTTGTGTTAGCATATAGCTAAATTTTTCTCTGTGTGAACGTGAGATTGGGCCGATAAAAAAATATGTGTCCTTTTTTTTCTTTATCACACATCTAAATTTCATTTGGATCAGAGAGATCTCATAGGGAGACTCCCCTTGTAAGAAACATTTGAAAGGCACCAGTGAAGGGCTTAATCATATCCACATCAACACCATACTTTTGTACAAATGCTTTAACTGAAATGACAAGAGAAGTCAAGGAAATGAAATGAAAAAAGTAAGGCAATATTCCCTAATATTGGCCTACACCTCGTATTTGGTCCATATAAAAAACTAAGTAGAATATTCCAAATACATCAGCTTACAGGCCAACTCCTTGAACATTTTCGCCTATAGATAATTTCCTAATTTATTTTAATTTTGTTTATAAAAACGTTTTATGTATCGTTTAAAGCTATGAAATGATAACTTTTTTAATTGCTGTAAACAAAAGATTTTTCTGTTGTGAAATATGTTCAACAATTTTCCAAAATTTGCAAGAACAGTTAAAGGGATGCTTAAACAATTAGAAAGACTGAAACTTGAAAAAAATAGAAAAAAAGGAAAATATATCAAAGGTGCCCTTTAGGGAACATTATGCAAATTTAATTTTTCAAATTTTTGTTTTATTTATTATAATTGTTTATTAGTTTTATTAATCCTCCGATGAGTGAGAAGGTCCCTAGGGACCTTTTTGCCTTTCCAAACTGAAATTACTCCTACTTCGGCCACTACAACCCCCCCCAAAGTTACTCTGTATTCCAAGAGTATTTTGTTGCGCATCTTTTGGAAAAAAATCAAGCCAATCCGATCATTACTTTAGGAGTTATTGAGGTTTTAGTGAGAATAGTACGCGGACGTGTGAATAGGTCCGTATGGACCTTGTACTGAATTTCACTAATAAATTCATGTTTTTGGGCATCATTATAATTTTTTTATTGTTTCAACACATAATTTACTTGTTCTGAACACAAAGACCTAAACTCAAAGACATTAGGGATGATGATAAAAACAAAAAATTAAAAAAATTGAAAAAATTATTTTTGTATGTAGAATTTAGTTATAAACAATAAAAACAAAAAAAAAATCAAAAAAAAATTTTTATATGAAAAAAACATGATTTACAAAAAAGGTCCGTAGGGACCTTTTCACACGGCCGTGAAGTTCAGAACTGTCACTCATCGGAGGGTTAAAATAGTAAATAAAGTTCTTACCGCTTACAAAAATGCAACTTGGAAATTTACAGAGCACCACCTTAGGGACAATGTTGTACTGATAATAAATAGTTGATTAAATAAATGATAATAAAAGATGATTCGGAACAAAAACCTTCCAATTTCTGAATGTCTTTTTTATTTATATATTTATTTTAAATAATATAACATAATAATATACAATACCCAGCAAAAATAAATGGAGCACGTTCAAAATAAATTACTTGTTTCATTACATCAACAAGAAGTGGTCTGTAATAAAAATATGCCAATTAGGAGTTCTTTTTCGCGGGTGACAAGATATTAATATTTCTTATGAGCGTTGAATGAAAGCGTGCTTGCCTAGCAATCAGAGGGTACCGGGTTCGAATCCCGGATCCGCCAATGACATTTTTTGTTTGTTTTTTATACAATTATTTGCTTTTGGTAATTTTTATGGTAAAATAAAATATTTGATTTTTTTTAAACATTTTTTTTTTAGTTTTATTTAATTTATTACGAAATTTTATGAAAATATAAAAAATTTCAAGCAGAAAAATTATTCCTAAAATATTACATTTGTTGTCTAATGATTTTAACATTTATATATTAATTAAACTTAGAAAAGTTTAGAATAATTTTGGGACAACAATTTTTTTTCTTCTTTAAATTAATTTTTGATTTTTAATTTTTAATTATTAAACATTAAACATTAACTATTTAATTCGTTTTTCAATAAATATTATATTTATATTTAATCAATTTTTTATTAAAGCAAATTTTTGAAACATTTAGAGAAAAGTATTTAAGAAAAAATCTATATAGATAAATTCTTACTAAATAAAAATAACTTTTTTTAAAAATATATTTATACATGAATTTTTTGTTTAAAGTATATCAACCAGCAAAAATATGTCTGCTATACGTCAACTACCATGTATAGCAAGCGATAGATACATAGCTCCGGGGTAGAGCGTCAGCTTGGCAAGACCAAGTTCTTGTGTTCAAACCTCACGCCAGCCACACGAGTTTTTTTTTTTTTTAAATTAAAAAATAAATAAAAAACAAGTAAAAAAGAACGTCCTTTTCATTGGTTTCAACTTACATTGAATGTTATTAAAAGGAACAACTCCCTTCCTATAACAAGACAATGTTAAATTCACCGATGAAAATGCCAAATTTGAAATATATCCGGTTCAACAGTTGCAGTGCTTATATTCTCGTTTTTCCTTTCTATTTTGCTGGGTAAGTAAAGGGTGATTTTTTAAGAGCTTTCGGATTTGATTAAAAAAAAACATATAATTTAGAGAAATGTAATAAATCTTTATTTGAGTCGATAGAACAATCTATATAATTCAATGTTTAAAATGATTTCATGTAATGTTGACCGCGGCTACTCCTCAAATGGTTCATTAGCTGGGTCAATATTTGGCATACTCTCTCTAATATATCGGCCGGTATCTCACAAATAAATTCTTCAATATTGGCTTCCAGTGCCGCAACCGTTGCGGGCTTGTCCCTATAGACATGAGCATTAACATAGCCCCACAAAAAATAGTCTAAAGGCGTTAAATCGCACGATCTAGGCGGCCAATTGACCGGCCCCAAACGTGAAATTAACTGTTGACCAAACTCGGCTCTCAACTGGGCCATTGTTCCGTGTGCTGTGTGGCATGTGGCACCGTCCTGTTGAAACCACATGTCACCCAAATCCAGCTCTTCCATTTTGGCAAAAAAAAAATTGTAATCATCGCACGGTAGCGCTCGCCATTCTCATTAACGTTCCTGCGTTCGTCGTCTTTGAAAAAGTACGGTCCAATGATGCGGTCCAATCCACACCAAACAGTGCATTTTTCGGGATGCATTGAGCTGCCAAAAACAGTGTTGCCAAAAAGAAAGTTGCTAAAAAATCACCCTTTATGTGTGGCTTGGAATGGCGGGAAAATATTTTTTATTAATGGTAGTATAAGTGCATACAAAAAACTATGTAATTTTAAGTTAACTGTTATTTTTTTTTGAGTTAAAAAAAAAAAAAATTAATCAAAACTTCATTGCCGGAACTTTTTAACGACCGTGAAAAAGTAAGATTATTGTTATTTATATTTTTCCAAGGACTACGGAAATTAAACTCGATGACAGTTTTGAAATATTCATGCAAAAACAGGGAAAAAACGAGAGATCCACTTTAGGAAACATACCACAATAGGAAACTCTCCTTTATTGGGCTCTACGAAATAACCCCCAATGAAATAACCCCCAACGGCCAAAAATGAAATAACCCCCAAAAAATTGTGTAGAATTGTTTGGGGGTTTTTTAATTTTTTTTTGGGGATTATTTTATTGGGCGTTACGAAATAACCCCCAATGAAATAACCCCCAACGGCCAAAAATGAAATAACCCCCAAAAAAATTGTGTAAAATTGTTTGGGGGTTTTTTCATTTTTTTTGGGGATTATTTCATCTTACGGTTTGGAGATTATTTCATTATGAAGCAACCCCCAATGAAATAAAGCCCAAAATTTAAATTCTTTGGAGATTATTTCATATGCAATTATTTTGGGGGTTATTTCATATTTTTTGGGGGATATTTCATTTTGCTAAAAGTGAAATTTTTTTAATATTTGTTAGTTTTTCTGCGTGGCGGCCTGCGGCCGCTCTTAGGGGTTTTCTCCTCCATGGGACGCGGCAGGTGGCTTCGCTAAATAAAGTTTCCCTGCGCGCGTCACACTAGGGAAGATAATGAGACGCGCGCAGGAAAACTGTATTCAGCGAAGGCACCTGCCGCGTCATCTGGAGGAGAAAACCCCTAAGATCGGCCGCAGGCCGCCACGCAGAAAAACTGAACAGTGTAACAAAAGAATCAAAAATATGAAAACAAAAAATAAAAAAAATTTGGGACATATTTCATTTCTTTGGAGCTTATTTCATTGGGGGTTTCATTTCTTCCTTTGGGAGTTATTTCATTACGAAACAACCCCCAAATTTTGGGTGTTATTTCATTTTCACCTTTGGGGAATATTTCATTTCTTTTGGGTATTATTTCATTTTTTTTTGTTGGGACTTATTTCATTTTTTTGTGATTTATTTCATTGGAGGTTATTTCATTTTGTCGTTTGGGTGTTATTTCATTGGGGGTTATTTCGTAGCGCCCCTTTATTGTGTTATTGTGAAAAATTCCTGTATTATTTTGTTAACTTTAAAGTAATTTGACAAAGACTATTCTTCCGTCACTTAAAGGTTAACATAAAATACATTACATTGTCACTCACAATGACACATAGATGTCACTATTAAACAACCCTTAAAACTTATTCAGCTAAAGTCCAAGGCAGTGTTGTATTTTTTCTAGAAAAAGCTCACAGGGATGACATCAAACTAAGCAAGGTTGAGAGAGAGAGAGAGAGTGAGTATAACGGTAAAGAAAAAAAAAAAAAAAAACAAATATGCGCAAATATGGTAGTACGTGTATAGGGGAAAATTTAAAAACTAACATCATTTCGAACCAAAATCATATAATCGTACAACATCAAAAACGAAAAAAGTAATGTAGACGTCTACAAAAAAATTATGAAAATCACATAAAATAGAAATAAAAATAAAAAAGATTGTTCAAGAAAATTCAAATCAAAACACTAAAGTGAATATAAACTATTGAAACTTTTATCTTATTAAACATTTCCATTTCATTGAAATATAAAAAAAGTGAGTTGTGGCTTAAGTGCTGTGAAAAAATATACAATATGTAAAAAATATTTTGACATTTTTAATAATAAACCAAAGGAATTTTCTATGGAAAATAGTGAAATTATTTTATTTTAGTTTATACTCGAGTTAATTTGCTATTGTATTATAAATTTCTTATGTTAATTTGAATTAAAAAAAATTTTTTTTTCATTATTTTCCTTAATGAAATGAGTTGTCAATAACTCAATTTACTTTAATGGCTTAAAAAAATGCAAATTAATGACAACATGTTATAGAATAAGAGAAGGCCAGCATTTAAGTAATTTGGGTGCCAAACAAATTAAGTATGAAAATATGAGCTAAATCGCACTAAATGCTGATATATATTTAATCTGTTCAGATATCCATAGTTCCAATATCGAAGCAAACAAAATCAGTAAAATTAGGGTTATAACTTTTTTGTAGAACATTTTTACCTATTATCACTTGGTGGGAAATACAATATTAATGATAAAAATCGCTTTTTTGGGTCATTTTGAAACATAAACCTCCCGCATGAAGAACAATTTCTAAACAATTTTTTTTCATGGATGGTAACAGATTTGATGCGGTTATAGGTAAGGGTAACGCTATTTTCGGCATTTTAGGGGTAACGATATTTTAGTTATTTCGGCAACGGTTATAGGTAAGGGTAACGCTATTTTCGGCATTTTAGGGGGTAACGATATTTTAGTTATTTCGGTAACGGTTTTTTAGCGTTAAATGTATTTTACTTATTTCGGTATCGGTATTTTAGCGGTAACGGTATATTAATTATTTCGATTGCGTTATTTTAGGGATAATGGGTTTTCAGTTATTTCTGTAACGGTATTTTATGCATAACGTTATTTTAGTTATTCAGGTAATGTCAATACACATCGAACATTTTTGCCCCATTATGCTTGAATTCTATTGACTGGAGAGTTTATGATCAAGCTAAGGGCAAATATACATATGTATACCTATTAACAGCGATTATTTTTTCTAATTTTGTCAGATTATTTCGCTAACGGCATTTTAAGGTAACAGTATTTTAACGATAACAGTATTTTTGTTATTTCGGTAACGGTATTTTAAGGATATTGTTATTTAAGTTATATCGGCAACGGTATTTGACGCATAACGAAATTTCAATTATTGCGGTACACAAAGAGAATTTCTTGAACAAGTTTGAATGAAATTTTTTCACTAAACTAATGAAGTTTTCATCACAATAGGATTGAAAAGTTTCTGAAACTGTATGAAAAAGCTTCATTGTTTTAATGAAACTATAATAAATAAAATAAAATTTTTCATTAAATTTTATAAGAAAAATTAATTAAATTAATGAAAAGTTTCAATGGACGAACTCCAGTGCAAAAATTAATTGATATTATGCAGATATTTCTCTCAGTGGAACGGTATTTTAGGAAAACGATAGTAAGTGGAAAGGGTTTTGAGTCGATAACGGTATTTTAGCGGTATTTTTTTTTCTACAAATAAAATTTTTTCACGTAATGTGCTCGCTGTTTTTAAAATTTTGATGCTCATATCGCGAAACACCGCTTTAATTTATTTTTTATCAAAATACGTGAAAATCGACAATTTAAAAAAATTTTAAGTTCTTCAAGATCAATACGCATTGTTAGATTGCAAAATATTGATTTTAAGTTCAATTAAACAAAAAAAAAATTCGAAACTAATAAAAGGTTTAAGCGGGAACTTTTCTGAAGACCGTGAAAAACGTAATATTATGTTTCTTATTATATTTGTATGGGCTTTACGGCCAGGATAGGCAAAATTTTATCTTTGCAAAAAAGCGTCAAAAGTTATAACCCTTCTACATATTTAAACTATAAAGACATGTGCCCCGACTCGAACTCTTAGATCGCAATGAAGATGTGGTATGTTGTAGAAAAGAGAAAAAGCAGTAACACCTTTATATTTATTAACTGCCCACTCTTATATTTAGTGATTAAAAAGTATGGTCAAAGTGACCCCAATTAGTTTTTTGCGTTTAACATATGTTGGTCCAAAACAATATATTTTGGGGTATTCAGAGGTGTTTTTTTGAAAAGTTTTCAAACAAAAAAGTACCATATCTTCTTAAGTAAAAGAAAGAATAGTGTAATTTTTGGGCTGTAGTTATATCCTGGTAAGAAAAATAATTTATGCTTAAACTTATTAATTTTTATGGATTAATTCTTGAGATTCACTCTAAACCTATTTTGGTCCATATAGATTAAAATAGGCAACGAAAACTTATTTGGTAGAAGAACATATTTTTTAATTTCATTGCAAAAAAGCTAAGGCTGGTTTGAAGGTTAAATTCTCTATCTATAATATGACTCAACATCACCCAGCCAATACCACAAGAGCTAGGAACTTAAAATTGGGTATGGAGGTCCCTCTTTTAAGACGGGATTTTTTGGAAATCCTTATGGTAAAATGGCGGGAAAAGTCTACCACTGGCGTCTGGCCAAACTGCTGAAGCCAGGAACTTAAAATTTGGTATTTTTGTTATTTTTGTGCCTTATTGCGAGTAGACATATGTATCGATGTGGAAATTCTCTGCTTTGCGGCCTGGCGAAACCACTAAAGGGAGGAATGTGAGTATGTAGGTACCTTATCTCGAGTGGAAGAGACTTTTAAAAGCTCCTACGTGGAGATGCAA
The DNA here is from genome assembly GCA_021234595.1 of Delia radicum. Classification (NCBI taxonomy): domain Eukaryota; kingdom Metazoa; phylum Arthropoda; class Insecta; order Diptera; family Anthomyiidae; genus Delia; species Delia radicum. Next base: position 105,744,568 of record CM037852.1, read on the forward strand.
AATGGGAAAATGTCTTTCCCCTGGCGTCCTGGCTAAACCACTACAGCGAGAAACTCGAAATTTGGTATATGGGTACCTCATATCCATTAGACATCTGTATAGACAGAAATGTTCGAAATTCATTCGGGTAGGGACAAAAAGATAAAATTTTTGGATTTTTTATATTGTTTAAAAGACAAAAACTTACAAACTGAAAATCTTAAAGCAAAGCCTTTAAGGTACAAATCGGAAACTTATAATTGAAACATCCTCTACAAAGGTTTAAAATAATTAATTAAAAATAATTACATTTCCTTCTTAATATATTCCGATATGTAAAACTACCGGTTACGAAGTATGGGGCTTTCAATCTGGTCTGTAGAAATTCATTTATTACTCACACCCCCAGTTTTGTTTTAAAAGCGTTTTTCAAAAATTGACAATTTTTTGGAAAAAAACTATTTTTATTAAAATTTTCTAAAACTCTAAATTCTAAAAAAAAATATTTTTTATTTCATTTATTCATTTATTCATTTAATATACTTAAAATTATTCAGATATGGGTTTCTGAGTTCATCAGATATCATTAGCTAACTTTAGCCTGGAGTCAAAACTGACCCACGAATTTGATAGAAATGCAAAAACGTCTTTTTAAAACGTCTTTTTAATTATAAGAATTTTTTAAAAAGCCTAATTAAGAGATATCGGTAAGAAAATAGACAAAAAAAATTACAAAATTTATAATTCGTGTTTCGTGTGTCTAGCGGCTTCCTTCCATGAAATTTTAAAAAAATATATTATTTTGTCAAAAGTTGAACAACATTTTAATGTTTTCATATATGCTTTCATAATTTTCCCAAAAAAATTAAATTGAATTCAATAGGACTATAATTTTTTATTTTTCTTAAAAAAAATCTTTAACCCTTAGTCGTCTGTGGCAAAAAGACCCTTTAAAATTAATTTGAATTGTAGCATTATTTTTTTTATTAATAATCATATAATTACAAATTATATCCTAACATTATCCCAATGAGCACTATCTACTAAGGCCACCGGCTCATTGTAGCGAAAACAGACTTGTGCTCTGGTAGGAGTCGAACCCACGAACCCCTCACTGATAAGATAGCACTTAATTTTGACTACAAGATTGTATAATTTTTAAATTTCTACACTTATACAAATAAATCTGTAAAAATAGCAGAAAAAGTTACTGCAAATTAGTTTAACAAAAGCTTTGCATGAAAAAGCTGTAAAATTAGCAGAATCTTTGTGCTAAATACTAGTGCAATAAAAACAGCCAGTTGTTTGCATAGAAACTAAGCGCCATCTAGTTTTTCGAGAACATTTTTATTATAAATAATAAAGGAGCATATAGACGACATGTATTTGTCATCTGACATGTCAAATTTTCAAGTCACATGTAATTGTGCATGTCTGTCAAAATTGCTGTTTTACATAAGGTTTATAATATATGGTCACAAACGTACATGTTTTTTGCTTCTGACACAGTCTCTGTTTTTTTTTCTTCAACAGCTGATCAGTGCGAAAATTTTATTAAAATAATTTTTTTTTTAAAGTGATAGTCAAATGGAATCAAAGGATAATGCAATTGCAGTGTGTAGTGTAATTTCAATTATAACTGCAATGAAATCGAAATTAAAAAAAAAAGAAAAGAGGAATCAGAATTAAGCAAAATTTGCTATAGTTTTAGCACACACCAAAGTCGATCTGGGTTTCAACATGGCATGCTGCCGCAGCAAAAATTTTTTTTGCGCCGCAAAATAGTTCAGCCGTCTTAAATAATTTTTCTTTAAATGCGGACATACCAATTTGGGATATAATTATAAAACTTTTTATAAACATATATATGTACATAATTTTATTAAATGGGAAAATGTATATACATTTATTGGTATTGTAAAATGTTAACTTTAGCCGGCTAATGATTCCGTCAATAGGGGACCGCCGCTGTTTGTTTTCTCACGGCATGGATTTATGACAACTTTTTGTTTCATATTTAAAACAGCTGATGTCAGATGGTTTGTCAGAAGAAAATAGAGCACGCTCTAATTGAAATTTTGTCAGATGACTTTGCGTCTGACTTTTACAGAAGCAAAGTTAAAAAGGTCACACACGACATGTATGTATTTTGCAGTGGGAAATTTGACATGTCAGATGACAAATACATGTCGTCTATATGCTCCTTAAGACAACTATATTTAGATAAATAAAATAAATTATAAGATAAATAAAATACAGAGTTTTGTCTGTCTTTTATTTGTCTTTATTATTTTCTTTGTTCCTTTTATATGTACATCGGAATGCTATATGCCAAAGACTGAAGCGGAATCTTAAAATAAAAATAAGTAAACCTTTAATTAAATGATTTTACAAAAGCTTTCAGTATCTGTTCATTCCTTATGGGGAATGGGACCGGTCCTGCGTGTGCCACAGGATCGGTCCCTTCGTGCCAGAGACCGGTAATCTGCTAAACCCTACCCTATGTAAACAACTGGCAACTTTAACATGGGCTTGTCATAGGAGGGGGTCATTTGTCCTGCTTTAAACCACATAATGGCATGCCACAGGACTAACCAAAGATGGGCATAAAGATGGGCATAAAAATAAACGAAAACTAAACAGCTTCCAATGGGTAAAATTCTGACCTACTGGCTTTTTCTTGTTAATAAGCATTCTGGTTAAGTGGTATGTCCTCCCTTTACCAGTCACAGGATTGATAATTTTAGGACTGTTGACACTGCTTAACCAACTTCAGTATTAAATTATACCAGTCCTGTGATAAGTCCTTCTTTAACCGGTCTTTTTTAGGTGAATTGACTCCTCATTCCCCATAGGGCTGTTAAAAGAAAAATATTTTTTAAATTATTTTATTAATTTTTTTAAACATGTTTAATTATGTTAAAAACACAAAAACCACTTAGAAAAAAATCTTTCCCTTTTTTAAAAATCTTTTAATATTTTTTATAATTTTATTTTTTATTAGTTTATAATAAAACCATTTGCATAAATGTTTCCAAATATTTTTCTAATACGACGTATTCACTTCACTTGTTTGTTTTATGCTGACACAATATAACAAAAAAATACACAAATACTGAAACGTAAATATCGCATTACAACGACCTCTGCTGGTGTTGAGTATCAAAATAATATTTTTAGACTTTAGTAAATTCATAAATTTTTAGACTTTCACTTGTCTATTTTATGCTGAAACAATATGAAATAAAGACGCTAAAGCTGAAGTGCAAGTATTGGATTACAATGACCTCTGCTGGTGCTGATAATCAAAATAATAATTATAGACTTTAGTTAATTCAGCAAAAAAAGTTAGTTATAAATTTTGTATTTAATCAAGTCGAAATAGCAACATTACTAACGGCTTTATTATTGTTTCTATTAATTTTTTTCTATGAGTGTAGCTGAAAGTGTTCCATTTAATAAAAAATATAATTGAATGAATTTGATCCATGTAGGGTTAATATTTTCACTTGCGACCAAAAATATCCACTAGGGTATTTACAGGCGCAAACTCCCTTAAAAAGGTGGTTCTTTTTTGGGATTTTTATTTTTAAATGTCGTAAATTTACTGCAAAGCAAATTGACTTGTTTGAGGGTTAATAAAAACGTTTTATTATATTTCCTTTTTTCCTATCATTGTTCTTCTCTTTATTTTGATTTCATGTATTAATGGTTTGACATTCAAGATTCAATAGAATGTTAAAGAAATGTCAAATAAAAAACTCTCCCTTTGCTTAATAAAATAAACTGCAGAGAAAAAAAGCTCTCAAGTAGTTATGCCAAATAAAGCTTTTTTGTAAAACTTATTCAGCACATTGAACATTTATCGTACTCAAGGAGAATATTAATAAGCCATTTTTATATTTAGTCCTTCATTGTACTCCTTGGAAAAACGTATTCAAACGCGCTTAAAAACAAGTGGAAAATTAAAAAAAAAAATAAATAAATAAAAATTGCTAAATTTAAGTTTGATAGTAATTAAAAAATCTCAAAGCAATTTGGATTAATTCAAAAGCAGTTGGAGAGCAACAAAATAGCTAACAAAAATTAAGATAAAAATTTTCCTTAACTTTGTTGGTATTAAAAAAATTGACAACTGATTTTCTTAATTTGAATATAATTTTTTTAAATCTTTTGTATTATTTAAAAGTAAATATTTTTGTTTGTGTTAGTGTGCGTGTGTGTAGAAGTAAATCATATATGGTGCGTGTTGTATTAAAGCGTGTTTAATACTTGCACACACTCTCATTTGTTTACACACACACACGAACACACATACATAATACCAAATATCTTTTTGTTATTTCCGTTTTTAAGTTTAATACACAACCACAAACGGAACCAAACAAGCAAGTTTACACACTTAGAAACACACAAACGCAAACCCACACACACTCACATGAATTAAACTCACACATATAACACCAGTTAACAATATTCCTAATCAGACCATCCTACTGATTTTATTTTAATTTTTTTATATTTGCACAAGTGTGTGTCGATATTTGTGTTTACGCATTTTATGGCGCCTCAGTAACAAACAATGAATAAAACAACTCCGCCTCGTCTATCAGAATAAAGACGTATAAAATATATAAATAAAAAAAAAAACTTAAAAAAATAATCATATAAAGATTTACAAACAAAAAAAAAAAAAAATTTATAATAAAAATAACAAAAGCATAAAAAATCTATTTGTGTATGTGTATTACAAAAATCTATATATAAATATTAATAAATATTGCATTAATATCCTTGAAAAAATAATCATACAATTCATTATAAAAAAATCTATATTTAACTAACCAAACTTATAGTGTAACTCAACAAACCAAAAAAACTAATCAATTAAATAAAACTACCAATAACTCAAATATAAAACGGAAACGGAAATCAAAGTGTAACCAATTAACCTTAACTGAATTGTATAGAATTTTGATCTAAACACACAATAAATTGACTTTAACTACTTGCACAAAAACAATTTCATTATCGGATTTTTAGAATCTTATCGATCTACGGTAACACATTGAAACTATATTTTGATTTGAAACTTCTACTTACATACGTACAACTAACTATAAAGCACTTCCACTTGTGTACAATAAATGCAAAAATGTGTCATAAAAATCTAAGAAAATGTGAGAAATTATAATTAATTACCTTTTTCTATTGAGTGCAAAATTGTTTTATAATTATTAACTACTATTCCTTTTCAAACTCTTTTACTATTTCTGTTTTATATTTCCATTTCCGTTTTATGTGTTTCTTTTACATTATATTTTTTATATGTTAACTATTTCTTAAAGAAAAGTTTAAATTAAAATTCTTGTTTAAGTGTAATTTAAAGGATAATGTTAATAGTAATTCGCTTGAACCCTTCCGATTAGCATAAAATTTGGTATGGAAATTGTTTTGATTTTTCTAAAAGTTCAATATCGACACCTTTCGATTTGAATGCAACTTCCCAATAGGAGTCCGAAAAGGCTAATACAGGAGCCATCAAACCTTCTGAAATCATATAGCTATTTCTATAAGGGTGTTTTGTTTCTCTTTTCCGATGAAGCCTCTTTCTGAGCGCTCTTTTATCACGAACACTTATAAATATGGGTATTCTTGAAAATTTCAGAATTTTTGTGTCCTTTACTTATGAGTTATTTCTCCGTTATATGTGAGTGTTGAAAGAATTTAAAATTTTTTTTTTTTTAAATTAGGCTCATATAAAAGAGTCAATTCATTTATAACTCATTATAGCGCTCTGAATATTATTATATTTTAAAGTCTTTTGTGAGTCCTAGTAGCTCTCAAAAATGTGTTGTCTGTGTTGGTATGGGTAATCTCCTAATTAGTATGACAGTAGTTCTTATTTTTTTAAAATTCGTTGTCCTTCGCGTTCTATCGCTGCTTAAAGTTGGTATTATTTAAAAAATTTATAAAAGTAAATTCTGTTGAAATGGTCGTAATTATTGAACGCGTAGACTGATTTAAAAATTATTATCTCATTTCAAAGCATATTTTGCCATTTCTAAGATATATAAACCTTTGATTTATACGTTTTTGAAAAAGGACAAACAATAAAATAAAAATGTCCTTGTTTTGCAAATATCTCAAAATGTTGCTCTTTTTTTTCTTAAATTTTTGTTTGCAGATTGATCAATATGTTCTCTGAAACATATACAAAATTCAGATGGGAGAAACAATACACAGAAAAAACATTTGGTACCAACAATGGAGTTTGTGAATTCAAACACTCTCATTTTTGAATTAAAATTTATTTTCAACAAATTTTTTGCTTGAAATGCTTGTAATTCTAGTTTTTCATATAAAAATTCTTTAAAAACAAAAATTCTAAACTAAAGGGTCCGCCAAATAACTTTTTTTTTGAACTCCTGAACCAATTGGACTTTGTATGGCGTCATACCAAGGTCTTTATGCAAAATTCGTCTCAATGGTGTATCCGAAATGTTCAATTGTTGAGAACGACGGTATATTGATGTTGATGGCGCTTCACGCACACTTTCTGCCTCAGCAGCAATATTCTCGGGTGTACGCACTGTTTTTGGCTTTTCACGCTTTGGTTTATCGATGAGGATGCCAGTCTCTTTCACTTTTTTCACAAGATAACGAACATACGGACCATATTCGTTCAGCGGAAGGATAAAACTAATTATCTGTCAAATCAGACATGAGCTAAGTGTTACCATTCACGAAATAAGCACTAGTTGAAAAAAAAAAACGTTAGATGGCGGACCCTTTACAAAAAATTAAAAAAGGGGTTTGTCTTTACAAGTCATCATTGTTGGTGCCAATTTAAAAAACTTTTTTTTTTTTTTTTTGTATTTACAATAATGTTCTATGCCACTTGTTTAATATTACAAACAGAATTTTATAATTTATTTCTGTGTTTGTCGTTTTGAAAAACAATTCTTTCGATATTACTATTACAATATCCAATATCTACTTAACTGCAAAATATTTCAAAATGCTTTAAATTCAGTTTTAAAGTGCTAGACTTTTAGATTACCGTGTTGCTTAAACCAAAATGATCAAATAAAAAATGTATTTTTGAAATTTTTTTAAAAAACACCAATCATTTGGACTGGTTTTGGGCAGAGTAGATATAAAGTTTTTGCCTCGAAAGCTAAGTGAAATACAAAAAAAAAAAAAAATTTATGTGTAACTGTTACGCTACTCAATCCTACAAAAGTCTTATAAAAATATCTGAAATAAGTTGAAATAAAAATTTGTAGTTTTTAATGCAATATGCCAAACCAGTTGAAATGGCTTGTCCTGTCGTTCTAGTGTTAATAATAGTGTACTTGTGAAATCCATTGTACAATTTATATCCCGTTTGGAAGCTTATCCTGTATACTCCTTTATATGTTGAGCTTAACTTTATGTCCTTTTCACATAAAAAATATTGCCAATTAAACGTTTGTTTGGTTTCAAACTGACTTTCAGTGAAAAGTTTAATAATATCTATTAAAGTTTAAATGGAACGGATTTGGTGTACTCAAAATTTCCAGTTTTTATAACCCATAATGACAACTAATTAAAAAAATTACAACATTTAAAAAACTATCAAAACTAAAAAATGTAGAGAAATTTAAAGAAACGCTAATATTAGAAAAATCCCCAAAATTTAAAAAAATACCACAATTGAAAAAAAAAATCATCAAATTTAAAAAATAATTCCAATTTTTTTTGGAATTTTAAACTTCTAACCGGCAAGACCATCTCTAGGCGTGGTATTCTAAATGTGCCATAAATGCGCTAGTATAAGAAATAAAGTTATTTCGATAGAAAACCAAGCTTAGCAAATTTTTTGCAAAGTAATTTTTTGTGTCCACTGCACGGTTTAGAAGAGAGAAAGTTTTTAAATAAAAGTTTCATAAAATTTCAAAAGTTAAATATTTTGATACGAACATAATTTTCAAAAATGTTTAAAACATATTTGAGTAGCTAGATAGAGTTGAAACACAAAGTAACATTGAAGCTTTTAAAAATGATATCATTTTGTTTCAAGGACATAGAGAAATCTAATAGAATACCTCTGAAGGACATCTCAACTTGAAAAGAAACCCACATATTTTGATAAAAATTTGAAGAAGAATATAATAAGTAGCAATATAAGTAGCAATGCGTTGAGCAATATATGTTGAAGTCACAGTAGGTTTTTGCTAAATTTCCCCTTTTTCAAAAAACGAAAATCTTCCTAACGTTAGGTTTGTGGTTATATCTTGGTAATAGGAATAATGTATGCTTTAACTTACTATTTCGTATGCATTATTTTTCGAGATTCACGCTAACATGTTTTGGTAAAAACAAGCAAATAAAATTTGTAAATTTAAAAAATTTATTTAATTTTCAGAGCGCGATTGCAACTGTATTAAATTTAGTATATTCCGTTTTATTTTCAAATACCTTTAATGTATTTACTTGGCAGAAGCAAAATTTTGAGTCCCATATTGCCCATATAAAAAACACTTTGTTTCAAATCCGCCAAATTTTTGATTGCATTTTTATGCAAAAAGCCGTAAAAAATACATATTTCACTGAATATCACATGTGGTATAGTGCATACTCGTACATGTCATATATACCGTATGATGTGCATTACTTGTATATTGTAGTGGGAAAAAGTGTAAAAATAGTCAAAAATTTAAAAAAAATATCTTTTTTAAAATATTTTTTTGGGGAAAATAAACTAAGGAACTTTTTCAAAGGGGCACTTTTTGCCCTCCATAGAAAGTTCATATTATACTATATTATATATATTATACATATATATACAATATTAATTTCTCAAAATTTTTAATTTTTTGTCGAAAAAAGAGATTTTTCTAGTAATATATACGAATAGGTCCCAAAATACTAAACCGATTTAAAAACTGTGATCTAAAGATATGTTGCGCATTAAATGATGTCTCTTTTGCAGTTTGACTGATCAAAGGAGACTGCTCCTAACGAGATATAGTAAAAATAATCCCTGCGGGAAATGGACCAATCTGCTAGTTTCTTTCACTTTTTTCACAAGATAACGAACATACGGACCATATTCGTTCAGCGGAAGGATAAAACTAATTATCTGTCAAATCAGACATGAGCTAAGTGTTACCATTCACGAAATAAGCACTAGTTGAAAAAAAACGTTAGATGGCGGACCCTTTATGAAAGTGACCGGTACTTTTAACATGGGCTTGTTGACTATTGCTATCTGAGCACTGTGTGATGTGGCGAATAAATTGACCAAGGTAACCTATCACCGTACCGACTGAAATGAATATGCTACGGGACAAGTTAGAAGTAGGTAGTGTTAAAGTAGAATAATTTTAGGTTATATGTGATATTCAACAGAACCAGCGGGAGAAAATGTATCATCTGACTGGTGTAGGTGTACATATCGTGGAACTGAAGAAAAATTTTTGATGGAAAACTAGTCACATATTAAGCGCAATGTGTTTTGTGATTGGGGGTAGTTTGACTGGAATAGTTTTGCGACGTACCACTGCACTGGTCGACTGGCTTTCGAAAAGTAATTAGCAAGTAAGCGTGTGTCATATTATGTACGGGTTGCGAAATAGCCCGTCCGAAACCAGGCATTGCACTTATCCAAAGCAGTGTTTCGTACCACCTGTTCAAAAAACCTTTAAAAAGGCACAACAAAACTCAATTTTAAAATTAGTTTATTTTTTCTATACCCAACAAAAAACTATAACATTTAATTCATTATAATAATTTAAATTTGGAAAAGTACATAAAGTCCTAATGTTCAAAATATAGATTTTTTGGTAGTTTTTTCTTTATTTGTTAACATTGGTATTATCAAACAATTTCTACGAATTTTTATGTTCCAACACAAAAGCACTTCATTAACATTATAATTTTGTATGGTGCATTATAATTCTAGTTCACAATAATATCTTTATAAAAAGAAGGATCTGCAATAATTCAGCACAAATTTAATGTATAGCTTATAAAGCAGAGTAACAAAATCGGCTTCAATTTTGTACGCAAAGAAATTCTTACAAATCGCCAATTATTTCTACATAAAAAATCATTACCAAAAATCTTTTAAAATATCAAGATATTTCGAAAACAATATGCAGAAATATTGGAATTTTAATTTATATTCTTATAAAGTGTTTCAAGTTTTTGAATAAGTTGTGCAAAAAATCATATTCTGGTGATATTTTTCTAGTTTTTTGGTAGCGATATTTTTTGTGTAAAATCAGCATTCACTCGAAAAATCGCCGTAAAAATCGCCAGTCGACATTTAAAAACTTAATTTGAAAAACGAGTTTTAAGATCGCGACGTTTGGCGTCGAGATCTTCTGGTTTTTTGGTTGCGATATTTTATGTGTAAAATCTAGATTCACTCGAAAAATCGCCATAAAAATCTCCAGTTGGCATTTCAAAAATTAACTTGCCAAACGAGTTTTAAGATCGCGACGTTTGGCGAGAAATCGTCACATCTGACAAACTTGGTCACTGTCTAAACAGTTCCGTAATCAGTTATTTTAAACCAGTGAATTGTTACGTCTTCATTCCTACTGTCACAAAATCGGTACATAACAAATTCCTTCAGTGTTGTGTCTACTTGGTAGCAGTCAAGGAACTGCATCCTTTGGTACTAATAGCCATATTTTCATCCACTGCTAGCGGTTTTATACCAGTTCAATGACCAGTAGCACCTTCAACTGGAACGACCCTAGTTGCCTCAGTACACTTTGATATTATATTACTTTTTCTCCAGTAACGTGATATATCTGGTACAATTAGTGAATGTTTTGTCACCATAACTATAGTCTCGTGATTGTAGATTTCACCCAAATTAACACTTTTTGGTACTCCATAGTTTTGGTTTCACCAGTTGCAGTCATACATCACAGAATTAAAACTTTGAATCAATCGACCCTTCATTTTCCGCAGGGAAATCTTTTTATTATTAAAATGTGCCCACATGGGACTTGAACCTGGAACTCCAGGTTGGCAGTCAACCAGTCTACCATCTGAGCTATCTCGACATGTTGTACTTAAAAAATAATAACATAAATGGTTTGCTTAAAGAAAATGTCGTTACTTTCCAACTTACAAAAAATCAAAAATAAGTAGTGATATATGTGTTTACTAGAGCTGAAAAAATAATGAGCCTGAAAATAGATTTTCAACAAATGATTAGATTATTGCTTTTTACTTAAAATTATGATAAAAATAAGTACTTTCGGGCAACGCATTATATTTTTTATTGAAATAATGGAAAACTTAACTACCCTTAAGGGACCTATCAGAGCACACGTCACGTGACCGGTTCATTGTGAAAGACACTTGTCACGGGACCACGAGACATGTCGGAGAACTAAATCCATTCAAATGTTAATTCCTTATTACAAAAACTTTTTGTTTTTTAATAAAATCAGCGGTCAGAAAATAATTTTACTTAATTAGTCGGCCTAATATTTCCATCCAAAAATAGTGGTTCTTATATGAAGACGGTCAATAAGTTAAAAATACCTCTAATTTTATATTTGTTTAATTCATTTGGAAGACTTAACCAATAGATACGTTAAAACCGGCCCAATGATAGGTACTTTAAAAGCCGTCGTATTTGCACCAATTCAGAACAGTCAAGTGTAAGACACTTTTAAACGGGAACGTGATAAGTTCTTTAGGAACAGGCCTTATTTTCAAAAACCAAAAGCCTGGTACTTTCAGACTGTTCACGTGATAGAGATCGATTTTTAAGATCACGTGGTAGGAACTTTAGGAACCGATCCTGTTTTCATCTACCACAGGACTGGTACTTTCAGACCCATCAAGAAACCGACCCTTTTTTGCACAAATAACGTGATAGGTATTTTAGGACATGTGCCAATTCCCAACTGACTCCTTTTTTCCCGCATTGTAGTTATTAGTATGTCCTTATTATTTGTATTAAAGTAATGTAGAAAGTAAACTTCTGTCATTACTGGTGGTCCGAAAAGTAATGACATGTCATTAACGTTTCTACACTGCATATTTCCATATAGTTTTTTCCTGGGTTAGGAAATATACCTTATTACTTTTATAACATTAGCCTAGAATGAATTATTCTCAATGTGGCTAATAACTATATTTTTCTTTTGTACCAAAAAAGCATTGGCGTTAAACCTAAAGAGAACTTAATTTTTTATATTGGATTTCTAAATTAGATAATTATTTTAATTAACTGTAAATACCATTAAAATGAATAAAATAAAAACAATAAATTTAACAAAAAACACATTAAGTAGACAAAAAGAGTTAATTTTTATTATAACAAAATTAGGTGTTTTGCATGTTTAAAAAACATTAATTTAAACGGTTATAGTTGGTTTGAAATCGGTTTATGTTTATGTTTATTTAATTTTTTTTTTTTCTAAAAGTTTTTATTAAACGATTAGGATAAATAAGTTATTATAATTTAATTGTATTCATAAATAATTAAACAATAATAAATTGTTTTGTACAAAAAAAAAAAAAAAAAATTAAATACTTAAATTTAAATGAATAAAATTTTAATTTGTTTTTGTTCTTATTTTTCTTAAAGTAGAGTGTTGAAAATTTAAATTTAAATTTAACAAAAAATCAATTAATAATAAAGAAAATATTAAGTTTCAATGTTGTTACATATTAATTTATCAACTTAGTTGTGTTATTGTGAATGCATTTTTACGTTTAAAATATAAAATAACCTCTAGTTAAAAATTGATAATTTTTTCGAAATTTTAATATTAATTTTTTGAATATTCTTGAATACTTTATAAACGACATACACAAAACAAACAATCATAATAAAAAACATTTTAATAAAAAAAAAATATTTCCTAAAACTCGAATACAAAACACTTTGCAAATAAAGGTAAGTGTAAATTATTGGAATTAGTTTGTAATTTGAATTTAAACTTTTATTAACAAAATGAAGAAACAACATTTTTGAAATAAGTGCCAGATAACGTGATAGTCGAAAAAATGAACTTCGATAAATCCTTTTCGAACTATTAGGGGGGAGTACCCTGAGTGCGAAAGTGCATTTGGAAGAGTCAGATTGGCTCCAGTTTTTGAGAAATCGGTATATATCCATTTTTCATGGATATAGCTAAGTCTGCGCTATTTGAAAAACTTTTATTTGACTGTATTAGTTTTTTTTTTTGCCTTCTTAGCTTTCTTTACGGAATGTTTTGATTTTTTTTCAAAATTTCACGTAATTTAAACCATTAATGTCGATCAAAAGTAAGACGACCTAAAAACCTGAAAAAATTGCGAAAAATAGTCAAAAATCGTTACTTTTGATCGACATTAATGGATTAAATTACGTGAAATTTTGAAATAAAAAGTCAAAACATTCCGTAAAAGATAAAAAACTAATACAGTCGAATAAAATTAAATTAATAATTAATTAAAAAATTAATTAAAATTAAATAAAATTACGTGAAATTTTGAAAAAAAAAGTCGAAACATTCCGTAAAAGAAAGTTAAGAAGGCAAAAATAACTAATACAGTCGAATAAAAATTTTTTAAATAGCGCAGACTTAGCTATATCCATGAAAAATGGATATATACCGATTTCTCTAAAACTGGAGCCAATCTGACACTTCCAAATGTACTTTCGCACTCAGGGGACTCCCCCCTAATAGTTCGAAAGGGATTCATCGAAGTTAATTTTTTTTCGGGTCAAAAACTTCACAGTGTTATAGATGGTAACCGATTCAATGCGGATATCTATTAGGGTAACGCTATTTTCGTTTATTTCGTAACGGTATATTAGGGTTAACGATATTTCAGTTAATTCGGTAACGGTTTTTTAGCTTTAACGGTATTTTACTTATTTCGGTATCGGTATTATCGTGGTAACGGTTTTATAAATATTTTGGTAACGTTATTTTAGGGATAACGGATTTTCAGTTATTTCGGTAACGGTATTTTAAGGATAGCGTTATTTTAATTATTTAGGTAATTTCAATGCACATCAATAATTTTAGACCCATTATGCCCTAATTCTAATGACTAGTTAGTTTATAATCAAGCTTTGGGAAAATATGTATATGTATATACGAGTATCTATTTACAGCGATTATTTTTGCTGATTTTGTCAGATTATTTCGGTAACGGTATTTTCAGGATAACGCTAATTCAATTATTTCGGTAACGGGTTTTAGCGATAACGCTTTTGTACTTTTGGTAACGGTATTTTAAGGATACATGTATTTCAGTTATATTGGTAATGGTATTTTACGGATAACGGTATTTCAATTATTTCGGTAACGCATAGTAATGTGTTTTCAAAAAAAATTTGAAAAGTGGCCCAATCCACATAAAAATTGGAGGAGTTATAGGGGAGGACCTAGGCTTTTAGAATATTGAGATACCCTGTGTTCACACAGGGTGATTAATATGACACCAATGTTGACCATCTCGCCTGTAGTAAATCTTTAAGTGCTGGTTACTTTGGCAAATGTGAACAGATTTGAAAACACATTTGACTGAGATAAGCTCCTATACAAGATAAAAAAAAAAATCCTGGTGGTAAGATATCTCGTATAACTAAAAAGATATTTGATGTTAAAAATTAAAATGTTAATTTTTTGCCTTGACTTTTTTTTGTTTTTGGCCAATATCTTTTTGTTACTAGACCAAATCAAAAAAAATAAAATTTGTAAGATTACTAACGCATTCAGAAAGAACTTCAGGAACAATTTTATCAGTTCATCAATATCTTGAACAGTTCATCGGTGAAAAATGCTCAAATTCAATATTTAAAAAAAAACTCTTAAAAATCTTTGTTAATAGTTATTATTATTTTTTAACCGTTTCTAAAAAAATGGACTTTAAGAAAGGCTGTAAATGTAATTTTATTTATTTCTGGAGATGCACTCTACACCCAGAATTGATCAAAAATGGTAAACTTTTCAACGAAAATATGATTTTGCAAGTGTACCCACCATTTTGACTGTGTATTTTGAAGTTTTTTTTAATGTGAAATAATAGGTCAATATGTTTTGAGCAACTCCTCAGGAAAAAAACTCATCCTACGCATAATTTAGAGCTAGAGAATAGATGTTGTGAAAAAAGTAATTTTTTTATGATACGATTTTTTTATCTTAAAAAAATCATATTTAAAAACTATTTTTTAAATTTATCTTTATTGTTTTAAATTGACGACACTTTGAGCGATACAAATTGTCATTTCAATATCTTTAATAGATAAAAACTTATTTAACTTCTAAGTTTAAAAAGGTAATTTGAGAAAAATATCTTTAATAGATAAAAACTTATTTAACTTCAAAATTTAAAAAGGTAATTAGAGAAAAATATATTTTGCTTGTTTTTTGGCAAAAGTGTTAAACAATTTTTTTAAATATTAATGTTTTTTTTATAAATTTTCAAAAAGAAGAAGTATTTACCTATTCATCGATATATAATATGACTATCTTTAGTCGTGCTAAAGGTAAATATATTGCATTTGAAAGTTAAACCTCTTTTGATTAAATTTAAATGTGCTATAAATCTTACTAAACTAATGAAAAGTCCAAATCTCACTTTTAAGGATAGAAAAGGTGGGGGTCAGAAATGGCTCTAGTTTAATTTTTTTCTGTTTTTGCACATTTATTCCAAAGAAACTACCCAGCCAAAAAAAATACGAACGGCAAAGCGTTGGCCCAGTGCTTTTAACGGTGGTACTAGCGTTGGCAGAGCGTTGATTTCTAGAGATTTAAGTGTTTTGCCAACCCCAAAATGATAACACCGGGCAGGGCTTGGCCGTTCCTTTTATACAGCGTTAGCAAAGCACTGGGTAAACTAAATAGCCAACGTTGGCGAAATACAAGCAAAAGCTAATAATATATGATTTAAAAATAGATTTTCCAAAATAAAAAAAAAGTTAATTTAAAAATGTTTTGGTCCTGCCGGGACTCGAATCCTGGCCGCCAGATTGCTAGCCGAGAGCTCTACCGACTGAACTAAAGAGACATATAATACTTGATAGTTTAAATCGTAAACAAGTAATAACAGGTGGCTAACTGTTGGTTGTGCTAGTTTTTCAGCACTGGCATAACGTTTGTTGAAAATAACTAACTTGCTGGAAAAAAGTTGGTCTAAAAAAGATTTTTCACAAACATAAAAAAGCACAATTTTAATATTTTTTAACAAAGTGTAGTAAATTTTTTAAAATCAATGCTTTAAAAGCACGTTTTACTAACGTTGGCAAAGTGTTATAAATCACGACTTTGCCAGTGCTTTTAATTTTTGACGGTTGTAAATTTTATAAATCAAGTACTGGCAAAGTACATTTTGCCAACGTTGGGAAAGCGTTGTATACAAGGGCTTTGCCAGTGCTTTAATTTAAATTTCTGCCAATGATACCAAAAATAAAATGCTTTACCAGTGCTTTCTTTTTTTGACCATTGGCAATTTCTGGCTGGGTATGTACAAATGGGTATTAAATTAAAGGTATTTTGAAGATCTATTTAACGATTTACCAAAAAAAAAAAAAATTAAGCTGGTAGGGTAGAAGGGGGATGTTTCGCCACTGGGGCACATATGTCACCCCCAAATTTCTCTGTATATAAAAGAGTTATTAAAATGTTGCTTTCCATATTTTGTGCAATTTTTGATCATATTTAATGTCCCACATTTTACACTTACTTCTTTTACTGTACTTTACACGTTGTCGAGAATATAAATGTTTTTGTGTTTTTTGGGTTAAAAAAATAATATTGAGTTAGTATATTTGAGATAACTTTTTCACTTCGTGTATTAAAACTAAATAGATGATGTTGAAGCGTTAATACTTATTTATAAAACAAAGTCGTTTTTTTTACATTTATTTAAAAAAAATTGTAAAAAAAATAAAATTATGTGAGCTGCTTATCATGGGGCGCATACGCCAGACCACTATGTGGGATAGTTTCATCAGCATAATAATATTACGTATACGTAATTTGTTACATAGTTATATGTGTTGCAAGGGTCAGACGTAATTTTATTTTAACAAATTCGAAGAAAATAAACTTATTTGAATTTTTTTTTGCTGGAATTACAGCTATTGATATCCATTTTTATGATTATTTAATATAACATATATGTTTTCCTCTAGAAATTTTATATTAATAGCTGACAAATTCGCAACATCAACTACCCGAATTTGCCACATAAGTGAGGTAGTTAAGTGGAAGTCATAAATAATAAATATAAGGATAAAAGATAATTTATGTTTTAACCCTTTGAGAACCGTAAATTTTCCGACGAAGAAATTTTGAAATTTTCGCTATGTAATTTTCCCCTTAAATAAAGAATAACCCCTTCTCTTAAAAATTATCTTTTGCCAAAAACGCTTGGGCAAGTATACAAATTGAAGTTAAGATGTGTTAAATTTGAGGTAAAAAAATAGTTAAAAAAAAAATTTTGAGTAACGACAGTGCTTTAAAGAAAGTGGCGAATGCTCCCCTTCTACCCTGTATGTTTTTCCTGGGGCTATATTGGTCCGCTTCCTTAAAATTAAGATTGGTACGATAAAGAGTTGCGCTTGTTCGTTAGTCTAATACCCTTCATCACATATTCAAATTCAATGAAAATCTGAAAGAAGTCATTCTGTAAATTTCCTAGTGGGTCTTTCTTGATCAAAAGTGCATACATATAGGGTTATATAAATCAGATTATAAAAATAGTAATTTTTAAAGGTGGATTTTTTTAATTCAATGTAAAAGCTTTAAAATCTTGTGCATAATTTAAATTAAGATTAATGTATTCTTTTTGTTCCCAGCCCACTAAAGGTTAAATATTTTTTTTTAAATGAAAGTAAAAATGGTTACGAAGATTATGCAAACTTCCATGAAAACATCAAAATTTGATCAAATTTTGACAAAATAACCATTCGGAGTCGCGCCACACAAAAGCGAATTATTATTTTTTCTTTAATAACACACACAGAGAAAAGTTTAGCTATTTGCCAACTGAAATTCAGTGACTACGACTCAAGTACGGTTATTACGAATTTCAGTCGGTTGGTACAATTAAACATCAGTTTTCACAACAAAGTTCGGTGAATCCAACTGAATTTTAGTTGCAGCACCCAAAATATTCAGAAATATAATGTAAATATCGTTTGTACTAACTGAATTTATAAGTTGTAGCCATTAAAATACACTTTTTAATTCGGTTGGCACTTTATTTTTCTGTGTGCAACATTATAAAACTAGTAATGGACCTTTACAAATTAGGCATTGTCAAAAATCTTTAAAATGAATGAAAAATCGACGTGTTGTCATTTTTTTTATTCAATTCATTTGTCATTTCTGATTCCAATTATTAATAAAAATACACATTTTTTCAAAAATGGGCCATATTCAGTCAAAATTCGGCATTAGTTTTCAAAAAAATCTAATTCATCCATTTGGAACCACACTCAGGGAACTTCTGCTATAAATATTTGTAGTTGTCTGAGCTGTAATACAGTATCTTTATTTTTAAATGAAAAAACAGTCAAGAAATTTCAGTTGTTACTACAATTGTAGTTCATTTCAAAAAACAAACCACATCAAATTACTAAATTAAGATATTACATTCATTTTATACTGCAGATTGTTTATTTTTTACTACATATCTGTTTCGTTTTTACTGCAATTGTGGTTAATTTTTTTTTTAACAGAAAGAAATAAATGACAATGTTAGTTGAAATGTGAGTCGTCCTATTTTCAAGTGAAATTTCATTTGTTTCCAACTACATTTGTAGTGGTCTTTACCTACATATTATTCTAAGTACAGTTGCAATAAAACTGGGGGTGTAATAAACGAAAATTGTAAAACCGTTTTGTACACCTATCCCTAAATTTAGTTGACTATGTTTTACTTTTAAGTTTTAAAAAATTAAAACCACAAGTTTATTTTTCGATCTTTTATCATAAATTATGATGTGAGCAAGATTATTCAAGATCAAGATCAAGATCATTTGGTTTTTGTTAAAAAAAAAGTGAAATGTTTATTTATTAATTAAAAAATTTCTTCATACGCTAATTTAAAAAATTTCTTTATTTGACTTGTTTTAAACGATTTAACAGTATTTTTCTAGCTATGAGCCATAGCAAAAAATCTAGTATATATTAAACAAAAGTACATATTTTTCGTTGTACACATCTTTTTCTAGAATTATTTTTATCGCGTAAATCAGGGGATATGTGTTCTATAAAAAATAGCATTTCCTTATACAATTTTTAAAATAAACTAACATGAGTCACCATATTATCGCTAACAAACAATCTCAATTTTTGTAACAAGTCTGGCGCCTTAAAAATTAACTCTCCTACTTCATACATACGTATATGCAAAACAAAACAATGCTAGGCCAAATTATAATGGACCAATATATTCCTATAGCAACTACTTGTTTGTTAAGGCATCATTTGCCAATTAACAGACTTGGGCAATGTCAATTACATTTTGTAATCATTCACTTGTGAAATCTTTCTTCATCATTTATAATTTCAGACCTACGCTTACACTTGAGGGCTTAAACACTTCCTTGAAAAATTTGCAACTTTGTCAATATGAGACATTGGACATAATTACAATAATTGTATATTTAATTACAGGTCAATTACTTTATTACGTATAATTCCATATAATTGCATGTAATTGAGTAATTGACTATAATTAAATGCCCAGATGTTGTTACTAATCCCCATGTTTGGTATTAAAATTGTTTTAAATTTTCCGAGGAACCGTTTAAGCCCACGAAAGTGAGTGTATATCTGAAATTATTAATGATATTTAAAGATTTCACAAGTGAATGATTGCAAAATATATGTATGACATCGTCCAGGTCTGCCAATTAATTCCCTACGGAAAATTTATACAAACTTGTATATGGAAAGGACATGTAATTATAATATGCTACTGCCTTAGGTGGATGAAATTGAAGCTTTGTGTCACAATTTACTATTAATTGACTTTCTTAGGACAGGTCACTGAACTCTCCTTATAGGAATAGTTCGATGAAGTTATCCTAAATTAGTGTTATGTTTCTTTATTGAGAGTTTAGTCACCTTTCATAGTTAATACCTATGACAATTTCCTCCTTCTTTGACAAGGGCATATTAAAGTTACTGGTACCTTTCATATATGTCCATTTAATGTTTTTCCTCTGTAATTTAATAGTTTACTGTATTAAAAAATAATTTAATATTGGCTAAAACATGTTTTACCAAAGTGGCAATTGACTTATGTCCTGGTCTTTTTTCCCAATCCCTGTTATTGTTTAGCATATTAATCGATAATTTTGTATAAATCTCTTTTTTTATATTGTGTGCATAATGAATAAATGACAATGAACAAAAACTTGGTTAATTGAAATTTTTATACATACATTTAAGATACATTAAATTCATTTACATTAAGGTGTCCCTCAAATTAGAAATTGTTGAATTTCAATACTTTTTTTTTTTTTTTTTTTTAAAAGAAGCACTCAGGAAATTCTTCCTATTAATTAATGTGTTGCTTTCTTTGGAAAGGGGATAGTGGAGAGATGAAAGATGAAGGGCTTCAAACATGACAACACTGTAATTGCGCGAGCAGATAAGTCTTAGAACAGTTGTTGCTCGCCACCTGATGTAGAGTTGGCGAATTTATTGAAGCTTTTTGTTTCATAGCCCTGATTCATTATTTTACTTCGGTGGGGTTAAGGGCTATGGGAACACCGAAGGTGGGCGCAGCGATACATATAAGTGATAGAAAACTCATACATATTATTTTTCTAAATTGTTGTTGTCATCACCGGGAATCGAACCCGGAACCATCTGTGTAACAGTCCAACGCGCTAACCATTACACCACAATGTAATGTTTACACTTTATTTTGTAAAATTTAATAAATTTAAATTTAATAAACGATTTATCGATTTTAGTTCATTACATCCCCCAGTTTATTGCAAATGCAAGAATTTTTTTTTTTGGAAAACTTTAACCCGTTTTGAAAAATTACCCATAAATTTGATAATAAAGCAAAAATCCTCATTTACGTTTTAATTTTTTTATTAATTAAATAGTTATATAATTACAAATTATATACTATTACCCTAACCGAGCACTAGCTACTATGGCCTTCGTCTCGTTGTAGCGAAAACAGACCAGTGCCTGTGGTGGGAATCGAACCCACTACCCCCGCACTGATAAGCCAACACGCTACCAACTAGACTACCGGGGCGCACAAGCTTTTTAAATTAATTTGAAAGATTTTTTAAAATTACTAATTTGGAGAGTTCGATTGTTATTTTATAATACTGTAGTTGTAATTTAGGAAAAAAATAGTTTATTATAGGTGTGTTCGCGTACCAAAGAGCGCTCGTGTACTCAAAGGTTGGGTAAATGAGAGCAATCAAGAGAAAGTAATATTAATCCTTTTCTTGCACGAAGAAGCCCAGACTTTTTTTTCGTGTAGATTTGGGTAAATTGTTTTTACCAGCTGTTATATGTTTGTTTTTCCTGGGTAAATTGTTTTTACAAATTGTTATATCATCAGCTACCAGCTGTTATTTATTTACATAAAGCTGCACTGTTGACAGATGTTTTGGCCCAAAAACCTCATAGTTTGTCATCAAAACCGCCAACAAAGAATGAATTTTGGCGAAAAAGCTCCTAGTTGGCAATTATTAATTTTTTCGACTAGAAATATGTTTTTTTTGGCATTTGTGTACTTTTGTGTGTTTTTGTCTTTTTTGGCAGTATTTTTTGTTAACTTTCATTTTAACGGACTTTACCAAAAAGTAAGAAAACACACCTAATAATACATAATAGTTAGCGCTTGTGTGTGGATGTTGTCATCAAAGTTTGCACAATTTTCGGGAAAATATCACTTAAATTTAATCACTTAAAATTTTTTAATTATATTGAAAAATATGTATAATCTTTAGTGGCCTGGGAACAAAAAAGAACCATTAAATATGAAAGTACAAGCTTGTAACGTATTTAAATTGATACAAAAAAATCCAACTTTATAAAAATTATTATATTAAGAAATTTGATCTATATAGGGTTAATATGTCCACTTTCGACCAAAAATTTACAGAATAATTGCTTTCAGATTATATAGCTTCGAATTTTTTTGGTGTAAAACCAAATAACCCCTTATAGTATTAAATCAATTTTTAAAAATTGTAATAGATCAACAATACATACAAAATTCTCAAACCAAACATACAGATACCATGCAATGTAAAATCTAATAAGAAAACAATCGACTAGAACATGTTGTGTTTAAAAATTAGTATACATGCCGGTTTCCCAATTAGTTTCCAGCAATGGTAACATTAGCAGTTGGACTGGAACCACTGCCAAATAAAAATCTTTAAGATTTAAAGCAGTTGGCTAAACTTTTAAGAAAAGGGTAAATTCGGGTAATCAATTACCATCATCGATTTTCTGTGGTTGGTTGATACCTGATCAAACCTTGAGTTTCTTGACGGAAGATGACCTGCGGCACTCCCACTAGCACTGATCCCCACAAGATTTTTTCAACTTCTCTCTTATTATTTAAAAATTAGTGTTTTCTATTTGTAATAGCAACATTTAAATATGATCTTCAACCTGACAATACAAAATAAAATGCAATTTTAAAAGATCAACAATACATACAAAATTCTTAAAATTTAAAAATTTTAAAAGGATATTTACCCAGGTACAAACTGCCAACCGTACCAAAAAAAAAAAATAGAACTGACATACTACTGCTATTTTTGTAAAACCCACCGTGTTAAAAATTACCAAAGGTACAAACAATAATGTACTACAACCACACTATTTTGTTTGCAAAGAATGTGTTTTGCCAGTACCACCAAAAAAATTCTTTGCCAATGTTGTGTTTACCAATATTACAACCAATCTGTAGTATTTGTTTAATATTCTATCATATTTCACACATTTATGATGTATAAAACAAAGACCGAACTGTATTGCGTGTTTATTACACATATTTCTTAAAATTAATTTATTTTAAGCTATTTGAAAAGCACAAAATATTTTTAATTACCAACGTTTTGCAAACAGTGCCAATTTCGCTGAAACCAAGGGTTGGCCACTGTTGTCAGTCGGGTAACAGGACAATTCTGTCCAGATTGTTAATCTCACGTTCTGCCGATTCATAACCGAATGTACCCGATGCTTTGCTAACACTGTGCCGATTGTATTTTTCTGCCTGGGCAATAAATAAATAAATGTGCGAATCAACAAAGTTACAACTGAATGACATCGAGTTTTTAATACATATTTCGCTATAAATACATATTTTTGCATATTTTGATATAAATGTGTGTTTGAGTGCATGTTTATGCATTTTTGTGGCATATTTTGCATTAAAATGAATGTTTTTAAAAATTTTTAAAAATTTTTTTTTTCAAATTTATGCCTATAATTTTTTTTTTTTTTACCACGAAGACGCAAATTACAGAAACATTGTTGGCGTCGTTTTGATGTATGTATGAAAAACAGATACAAAAATCTTCCATGGTTGATTTTTGTCATCTGTCTTGCAAGAGTTTTACTTTTTGGTATAATTTCCTCGTCTCTACTACATCTTGACATGCCGCGACATCATTCTGCTTGATGCTTTATTTTGAATGGGTAAATTAAAATAATTAGCTTATTAAATAAATCATTGAATAAATCATTATACAAGTTTATTATAAATAGTTGAAAAAAAAAAAACTGCAAATAATTAAAATTTAAGTATTTAATATTATGAAATAGTTTTGCAGCATTGTTTCTGCCACAATGATAAAAAGTTATTTTAGCAAAATAAAAATCTAATTAAAATATTTTTTTTATGTGAAGTATTTTTTTTTGTTTTAATGTGTTCGCACTCCAACAGGTCCTTTAATTAAATAATTTATACAATCATATGAACGAATGAACGAACGAACCAACAAACAAATACAGTCAAATATGCACACATAGATAACATTCAAAGTGAATGTGTCAGTTATAAGCTAAAAACTATGAATAAACATAATTTATGCATGTGTATGTCGAAATGTGTATAATATGCATAAGTATTTACACTGTGGAGCAAAAGTGTGTCAATGTTTCAAAACAAGAACGCTAGATGTATTTATTCATCAAATCTATTTGGAAAAATTAATAAAATTACGTATAATGGTATACTCTTCGTAATCATAGAGGCTCAACGTTTTGGCCCTTCTATATCACCTGCAATTTTAAATTGTTTAGGAGAATGTAATTGGCTCATTTTTGCACCAAGACTCCAATTAACTAATAACTGTACTTTTATTAATGAAGTGAGAACTTTTATTACTGTTCAATAAATATGTGGGACAAATAAGTACATTTCCAGTAAAAAAGTAACTACATTCCGTAATTCAACTGATCAGGATAATATTTTAAAATTATATGCTTAAAAGGTGCCAACATTTCTTGAAATAAAAGCGAAATATGTGTCAACAATACTATCTTACAAAAAATTTAATCAAAACTAGGGAAATAGCTTGAACGTATTTATTTTATATACTACACATAATTATACTTTGCTGTAGACTTTCACAACGTTTGGCTCTGAACTTTATGAAAAATCATAACAAACTCACTATATGAAAAAATGTTTTCCACTCCGAGTGGATTCCAGTAAAATTTTTTTGGAAAAATAATACTAAAGCTATATACAGACGGTTGTCAGATCTTACAATATTGTAAGATCTGGCAATGTGCTGGCAATGTACTGACAATGAAACATGTTTAGCAAAAGGTAAATTGTCAGTTCAGATGATTGTAAGAAAACCTTTCAATTTCATTGTCAGACAATTGTCAAACAGTAAATTTTCCTGCCAACGAAAATTGCCAGTTCACACGGTTGTCAGATTCTTGTATGGCAAAAATTGCCATATCTGTTGTTAGACATTGCCAGAACTGTCAAAGCATTTGAAATCAATTATTAATTGTCAATTGTGTATTTAATTAAATTAAAAAAGTAATAATATTAATTATCATGGAACAAAAAAGCAATTGCAACGATTTTAGCTGCATATGTATTAGAAAGCAGCGAAGATGAAGACAAAATATTTTTGCAAATTGCAGTTGAAAGAGGTGCGGAGATTTGCCCATTTTCCTTTGCAATCGTTCACACTTATCTGGATGGCATCTGCGACCTCTTGCCATAAAATATCTTTGGGAAGTTTATACTCAGCGCAACCAGCATCCCATAAACTTCGCCCTACCTCGACTTCCTCGATAAGTTTGATAATACTTTCGTGTGACCACACGGATTCCACCTTTTTGCGGTAGGATCTTTGTTTGGGTGTTGGTTTTCCCGGCTTTAGAGCCTGTTGGCGACTGGGTACGAAACATCAAGTCAGTTGGCTCATAGCTGCAATCTATGACGCAGGTTTCATTAATGGAAATTTCGCCATCCATTTTTTTATTTAATTTGATTTCCTATTTTGTTTCACTTTTGATTTTTAATATTATTAATATCAACTTTTGTTTTTTTTTCATTATTTATGGACAGTGCCGCCAATACAAACATTTCTGTGACAATACTGCCATTGTCAGATGCATTAATTTAAACACATCTGCCAATAAAAAATAGTTTACAATGTCTGCAATTATCTGACAATGGCAACTTAGGGTGTTCACACGAATGTCAGATGTCTGACAATATTATTGTCTTACAATGTACAGACGATGCTTTTGCTGACAATGTTGCAAGACAAAAGTTGTAAGTTCACACTGTTATTAGACATTTTCCGAACATTTTTCTGACAATATTGTAAGATCTGACAACCGTCTGTACATAGCTTAAACTTTGTGAAATCATATGTGAACTCAATATAACATATCATTTTATCCAATACCACATTTTATCATTTAATCTAAGAATCATAATTTTATGATTATTTTTGTAGCAAAAAAGTATTTTTTATATAAATTTTTAAGGTGATATATAAAAATATATAGGGTGGAAATCTGATATGCCCTATATACAAAATAAAAGGTGTCAATGACACAGATTTATACAAGGTGCGTTAGTTACAATTTTTCTAAAACAATCAATGAAACATGCAAAAATTCTTAGTCCATCAATATATTTTTCTCAAACCTTAAGGCCAAATGCTCAAAATATTGCCAAAGGATAATTATATGTTCTACTTAAAATAAATAAAGCTTCTGCTTTTTACTAATAAATTCTAATATGTTTCACATTTCCATGTTATTTTAAAAAATTTAGGAAAATTTTTAACTAAAAACTCATATTATGGATATAATCTATAACTATTATCCTGATTGGTTGAAATGCGGAATTTAGTTCTTTTTTTTCACTGAAAATGTACTAATTAAATATCAAACAAGTTTTTAGTTATTTCATAAGTCCAGTTTTATGTTAATCGGAATATTGGTGCAAAAATGAGCCACTGACCTTCACAATTTGAGATTGTAGACGATATGGGGGAGCCAAAAGGTTGGACTTCTATAATTATGAAGAGGGCACATTACCATACTTTTATACATAATTAGATTTTTTTGTCCAAAAAGATTTGGAGAATAAAATCTTTTTATTTTCGGAAACTGCAAGTGGTAAAAAAAATCAAGTGCTGGTATACCACTGGCTAACCGAGGAATTGTAAATTAACTACTGGCACAACACTTGTTTAAGACGCTTTAGCAGCCTTTTAAAAAAGAGTTTTGCCGTATTTGTTTTACAATAATTTCAGTTGTCTACAGAAAAAATCTTTGGCAAAGAATTGCATGAGACCATTATGCCAAGGTTGAGAAAATGTGTTTTCCCAGTGCTATTCAGTCAGAAATTACAAACGGCTCAAAAGTCTAACCACTAGTAAATCATTTATTTTATAAAAGCGATGATGCGTTGTTTAAAAAAGTTTGTAGTCGGTAGGTTCCGAGTTCGAGGCCGGTTTCAGGCAAACATTTTTTTTTTTGCAATTTTTTTATACTTTTTTATACTTTATAATATTTTTTTTCATATCAAACTGATTTTTTTGTTTCTGGAAACGCTCTTTTAAGAACAATTTTTTTTTGTTTTCCAAATGTTGGCAAGTTGTTACCATCAAACGTTATGCCAGTGCTAACATACTTAAGCAGCCAACAGTTTTCCAGCAGTTATCATTTACTAAGGTTTTAAGCGACCACTTGCTATAGTGCCTTGCCAGCGGTGGTATGTTATTCTTTTTATGATTGGGTAATTGAAACATTGTGTTAGAATAGATGAAAGAAAGAATTCACATGAATGTGTATGGATGAGAACGAGCATGAGTGTTGGTGTGTGTGTAGAAAATCATTGTAGCATTTAATTGCTATATGCAACTTTATATATGTAAGTGTAAGTCTGTGGCTTTGTGTGTCAGCGTTAGTTTAAATTTTGCATTTGCATAAGTATATAGTGACAACAACAGTCAAGCCTTATGCCACAACACAGTGCACTATTTAAGTACTTTGTCGTAGCAGCAGTATTAAGAATTTGCTATTAGGAGTCAGAGTGTCCCATCTTGAAAAATTAGCAAAATGCAATTAAAGCAGACTGTCAGTCAGTAAGTCACTCAGTTAGTTTGTTACTAAGGCGGTTAAACTGTTTTGGCAGGAATAAACATCAAAATCAGTTTAATTTGCGTGTTGCTTAAAAGCATCAACACAATTTTATCACCAAATATATTTTGTTTGTTAATGACCCGATGAAAAAAATTTTATATCTCAAATAATAAATAATATCTTATTCGATTTAGATCGATATTTATGCTTATACACGTTCATCTCAAAATTTTGGTATCCAATTAGATAATTCAATATATAACTGAATTAAATTATAACAAAATTGATCTCATAATTGATTGATCTAATAATATCGAATTAAAACCCTGATTAAGGTTCTTCAAATTCTTATGAAGAAATTAAACGTAGTCCGATTTGTTTTTTTTCAAGGTTGGATCGTTGTGTATATCTTCACATATGACTATGAATATCTCAAGATATCGTTTTATCCAAAATGAAATACATATTTTTGAGTATTACAATATATGTTGCTATACATAAATTTTTGATTTGTGTTATATCTAATTATACATGTGTTCGTACTTTATAAAATTAACCATGTATAATTGTATATGTCATATACGACTTTATATTGGCCGATATGTAATAAAATGTAATTATAAGTGGCGTCGTATTAAAAAGACTTTAGGGAAGAAATTGTATATATAAACATACGCATTTACATATAATAGCATGCAGTAACATATATATATGGGGCGTTTCATGTCAAGTGACCCAACTTTTGAAAACGATGTCTTCAGATTGGGATGAAATTTCCACCAAGGTTACTACTGAATATTACGGTAGCAGTTTAGACACAATTTTTCAACAAGATCGGTCAAGAACTCTCTGTGTTAGGGGGCGGGGGGTCAAAATTTGACATTTTGGCCAATCAGGTGTTTTTTCTCATTCATGTAACTTATTACCTTTTGTTCTTAGCATAGTTTGTCCTAAATAGTTTAGATAGCTATTTCTTCAATCTTTAGAAAAAAAATATTTAAATAAAAAAAAAAATTTTGACTATTTTTTTCAAAATCAAAAAAAATTTTTAATTTTTCTTTAAACAAAAATTTTTTGAATTTTTATTTAAAGTATGTTAATTTTTTTTTTTGTTTACTATAAGAAAGCTTATGTCTTTTCCTTTAAAAGCTTTTTGGTCGCTTAGTGGGACGCGAGGGGGATATCTATCAAAATAAATGTATTGTAACTCAAGACAAAGGTTTTTCAACTTTTGGCATATGCACTATTTTTAATTAAAAAAAAATGGGCACATTTTGAAAAAAAAGTCAAAAAAATTTTATATAATTATTTGAACATTTATGAATTATATACGAGCTCATATATAACTCTATACTGTATATATATTAATATATAATTTAGTATATTAAGTACAATTGTATACAGAACCAAATAAAATAATATATTGCTATATATAACCACATATACAAATTTTTGAAACAACGCAAAGCTATATAAAATTAGATACGAATATTTATGATATAAAATGAATGTTTATACGGCTATATAAATATTTATATTGAAACATTTAATTGTATAAATTTGTATCTGAACATATAAAACTTTTTTACTTGGGCGGGGAATCTTAAATAATTATATAATTAAATCTTATATGATTTGATGTCATTATATTAAAAGTTATGTAATATCACACAATAAATATTTTTTATAAGAACGCATATATCTAATAATATGTAGCTTATGATACCATATATGATTATATATTTGAATATGTTATTGTATATGATAACAAATGATAATGTATTATATATGACATTAGATCTATCATGTCTTTTTATGTATGGCATATATGCTTAATATCTTATTTTATAAAGGCTTATATAGAAAAATATATCGTTATATTTTTTATCACATGTATGAAACTATATATAATCACATACACTAATAACACGCTTTTGCGTCGCTTCAACTTGCCTCGTTTAAATATTTTCTGTGATTTCGAAGGCTCATCGTTTATGTTTAAGTTTCGCATGGCTTAGATTTGTATTTAATATGAAAATGATTATCAGAACCCTTTTTTTTAACACAAACAATGTGAAGCAGAACACAAAAAGCTTACCACTGCTAATATCTGTGAAGCGATGCAATTGATATCGCAAGCAAACATTTTGTTTATAAACACTGCAACGCTACGCTAAATTTTGAGATGAATAGTTTTCCGGACTAAAATTTAAAAGTGTCAAGAAAAGCAAATTCAGCAAGATCTCCAAATTAAACAGTAGATATGGTAATTGATTTAAATGACTCAGGCTCAGAATAGAAACAAAAACGTATCGATTCAGCTTTTAAATTTTATACAATGAATCCCATATTTTAATTTTGTATGTTATGTTTTTCTTATGAACTTTTGTATTTGAATTTTAATAAAACCTTGTTTTCAAAAAATAATAAAAAAGCTATATCTTTTTTTTTTACTGAAAAAGTTTTTTTTTTGTATTAAAAAACTTTTTTTTATTGAAAAATAAATTTTTTTATCGAAAAATAAATTTTTTCAGCTTAAATTAAGGTTAATGGAACCAAATGAATAAAAATCAGTACAAATGTATTTCTCTGGTTCTCATTACCGACGCAAACCGGAGTATTAGGGTATAATATATTTTAAGATGAAACAATATGAGACTATGTGTAAATTATTTTACTCGGGCAGTATAGGAATAAGTTTGTATGTGATATGAAAAATACAAGCCTAAATATTAAAATATGTATGACCAAATAACCCAACATTCACTCTCTCTCTTTCTCTCTCACACACACATATATATAGCAAATACTGTAGGCGAAATCATTACCCATTCGTGTCAACAGACCAAAAGTGTCCCTGACCCTAAAATAAAAAAAAAAAATATAAAAATTAAATAAAATATTGTGAGTATGAGTGCTATTGTGTATCTGTGTGTATAAACAACAACTAACTTAACGACAATAACAGAAAATTTTACTCGTTCAGTCGTATGAAAAATTGCAATCTTTCCATTCATTCATCCGTCTGTCTTTTACGTCCTTCCTACCAGCGTCCGTTATGTTCTGTCTGTACATTATGGTTTACTTCAATGCACACAGAAATGCTTTTTAGTTAGTTGTATTATAACCAACCAATACACTAACACTTCATACGTACATACATACATAGATATAGATATTTCATGTACACAACAACGCTTTTCTGATGCCAACAAAGCCAACAGCAACAGCTCTTGGCTTATAATTTTTTCTTTAAACAGAATAAAAACTAAATACTGTAGGTCTTATATGTACCAATTAACAGATAAGAACAAAAAAATAGCAGCATAAACATATTAACCTACAACAACGTTTGACAAATCGCTAAAAGTAGTGTTTGTTTATTTGAAAGAGCATCAAAAGTAGTATCGTTTAAATCCACATCAAATTAATTCATTAAGGACTTGCCAAACTTTTCAGAGTATTTTATTAAGAAACGAGGTTAAAATCCCTATACTTCGTTACTGGTTATATATATCGGAATATATTAGGATGGAAAATTAATTGTTTTTTAAAGAATTTGTTTCAATAAATTAGTTTATCCTTTTTAAGTGGAGGCTTTTGAGATTTCAAGTTTCAGATTTCTATCTGTTAAACCCCACTTATACCAATCTTTTATTAAAACCCAGAAAATATACATCGAATTTAAGCGGGGAATCATTTATCTGAAAACTCGGATAAATTTGCAGTAACTCATTTAGGAAAATATTGCATAAATGCGTAAAAACGCATTTAAATAAATTATTTTACTTTAATGAACACATTTTTTTTTTATACATTTTGCTTAAAAATATGATTTTTTTTTCCTTAAAGGAAATTTTTGTATAATTTTTTGAGTTTAAGTTAAAAATAGTTAAGTTTTTAACATAAATTTCGTTTTTACTTAACCCATTTAAATCAGCCTAAAGTAATCATTTAAGCGGGAACGCATTTAAGCGGGACGCACTTAAACGGAATTATTTCCATGTACTTTGTATGAAATATATTTATGCTAGCACTTTTTGCGCATTTAAACGGTGAACGCACTAAATCGTTTGTGCAGGACGTTAAGGGGAAAACATTCGCCTTTTGTCCCTCCAGTTTTAGCGGATGCCTGCATCAAATTATTATTTCCCAAATTCAACGGCTCATGCTGTGAGCATTGACAAACCACATTTTAAGGTCATTACTTTAACGGCTTTTATGTGGCGACATTTCCCTAAATAAACCCGCATTTCCGGTTCTAATAAACCCGTTTTTTTCAAAAGTTTCAAAATATAGCCTTATCAGTTAATAGCACTCGAAGGAAATGTTTAATCATATTTATTGATTTTCGTCCAATGTAACACTTCATAAATATGATGAAACTGTTAAATAAAATTTCAAATTGAAGACAAGTTTCATCTTATTTATGAAATGTTTCATAAATATGAAGAAGTTTCATAGCTTTTCATCAAACGTTTCATAAATGTTATAAGAATATTTATTAATATTATGAAGCAAATTTATAAATTTTTATGAAATGAAAAATTAACTTTGGTAGCGAACAAGCACAATAATTGCTATAGCCAATAATGAAAATTTATTTTAAAAACAGTATTTTTCAAACCCAATATGTTTGCAATTGCAATTCAGAATATATGAAATGAAGCTCAGAATTTCAAATTGAAATTCAGAAAATATCAATTGATACTCATTTTAATTGAAAAAAAAAATATGCAACCAATGACTTTCTAATATACCATTTGAGATTGTAGCAGATATTGGGAGGCCAACAGGTTGGTTCTCTATGATTATGAAGATGACAAATTATCATTCGTTTTTACCTAATGAGATTCGGTTTTCCAAAAAGATTTGGAGAATAAATACATCTTGAGTTTTTATTTTGAAACATTGGCTCACTTTTGCTCCACAGTGTAGGTGTTCAATGATTAAAGTAAGGCAACTATCTCCACTTTAATTTTGTATATGGGTTCCTCATCCTTTTGTAAGGGATTTTTGAAAATTACTATTAAGAGAGGTACAAAAAGAGGCATAGTCTGTCCCTTGACGGCCTCCCAGGAAAAAATTACACATTCCAAAAAGAAGGTGATGCCCACACTTGCTTACATATCTCATTGCCAAATTTAGTAACTACAATACCAAACTCATTCCAACGATAGAGTCAAAAAAGCAAGTAGTATTGTAATCAATTCTTTAAATTTAAACCAGAAGGCATGAACTCAATGACAAAGTAATTATTTACTTAAAAGAAAATAACAATGTTATTAACTTATATGTATAACTTTTTGTACTCAAGGAGTAATCATATACTTTTTCTTAATAAAAGGACGTTATTGGAAGTAGTTCCTAATTTTGAAAAAAGAAGTTATACAATTTTTAAGAATTTATCTCATATATTTGTCCAAACAAATTTTTATTTGCAGGAAAATAATACTAAAAACAGAAATTGCATGTTGCCTAAATTTTGTTAAACTGTGGTTAGGTATAAATTAAATTGCACGTGAGCAGAAAATTGTGAGTGGAAGTTGAAATTACTGACGTTATTGTGAGTGAGTGTAAAAAAAAAAATTTCGAGGGTGATTGTGCGTGAGTCATATTTTTGTTTTTCAATTTTGAATTGAAAAATTTATATTTTCGTGGTTTATAGCTCCAAAATTATGACAAACCCATGTTATCATAACAATTCGATGTTTCACTTTTTAGGATTTTATTTCCGTATGAGTTTAGATCGTTATATTTGAGTGACCTAGGAGAATCACGTGTTAGTAAAAGTTGAATTAACTTATAGAACTACTTCTTTTTTTTTTTTAAATGTAAGTACTTTTTATTTTTTCTAGGGAACTATTTATTTATTTTTTTTGTGTAAGTACTTCGTAGTTTTACAATGGAACTATTTCTTTATTAAAAATGTATGTAGTTCTTAAAAATATAAAGTAAATGGTTCTTCGGTAAAAAAAATAATCAATTCTAAAGAATCAATTATTTTAGTCTCACGCCCTGTTAAAAGAATCGAGTAGGTAATCTAGTAAGGAATGCGTTCTGCCCAAAATGCTTGATTACAAACCCGCTTACCTTTTTGGAAATTTTTTGCTGGGCTGGCCACTTTTGGGCCAGTTAATCCCGCGTAAAGTGCCGCCCATACCCCTATTACCAATAGTTTTAACTTTAAAACAGATGCTCCTTGGACTATGTCCTAAATCACTGTAAATGTTCTTTAAAGGTAATTTTTAATAAAAATTGTGTTACATAGACGAACAGATAAAATTTGATAAGTATGGCAAGGAATTACATGCAAATAAAAAAAGGAAACATGCGCTTAAAATATGCAGTAAAGAATTCAAAATATGCGCTTAAAATATGCATTAAAATAGAAAGATGCACAAAAAATCAAATAATATGCTCTATAAAGCCAAAAATATGCACTGACTAAATATAAAAAAAAAAATGCATGTACAATTTTAGGGTTTCCAAAAATCGATTTATTACACGAGCTTGTAGATTTAAAAATTAAATCCAATAAAAATATCTTACAAATGAAAATTAGATGCTATGTTAAGGGTTACAAAAGTTTTCTTGTACTAATTTTTAATTAAAACTTTATTTAAATTTTTACAAAATATGCACTTAAATTGAAAATATCCAAAATATGCAACAAAAAAAAATTACAAAATATGCCATAAAATATGCATTTGTATTTAAATATGCAAAAATATGCATTGATAACAAAACATGCAAAAATATACAACAACAAATCGATGACATTCTGTTGCAAATTCTCTACTGACTAAAAACATACATTTGCATGAAATTCCGTGCCCTATTGATGAGTTTGTTCTTCTATCCCCTTGTACAAAGGGCAAAATGTAAAAGTATCACCCTTGACGTCATGCGTATACCATTTTAGTTAGAAACTATAAACTTGAAATATTTGATCACTTTTGTATGGGCAAATTCACTGATAAGGTTTATTGCGAAAAGTCTTCCCCTGAACGGCCTGTCAAAGTCGCTGAAGTAATAAATTTAAAGCTTGGTTTGCATATTGCTTAGACAGTGTAGAGGTAATTTTAAAAAACTCCTACAGTAACGTGGTTAAGAAGCGATTAAGTTTCCGGCTAATACACACAGCCTGCTAGGAGCTTATATATATATAAAACTGGGTCTCAGAAACTTTTTACGGGGAGGAACGAAAAGATAAAGTCTTGCTCTTAATGTCCTCCACAAACGATTTGAGCTAAAAGTCTGAAATTTAAAACATGTAAGTACACTCAGGGAACTTCTGCTTTAAAAATATGTAGTTGTTTGGGTTGTAATACAGTTTCATTATTTTTAATGTAAATGTAAGTCATTTGTAGAACAAATAAAATTTTTAACTAACCTTGTAGTTCATTTTAAAAAACAACTCACATCAAATGACTGTTTTATGATTTTACATTCATTTTTTACAGTTGTTTTTTGTTATTTAAAAAAATAAAAAAAAAATTTTTGGTTTATTTTTTACTACCATGTGGTTCATTTTTACTACAATTGTTAGTCATTTTTTGAACATTAAAAAACAAATGACAATGTTAGTTGAATTTAATGAAATGTAAGTCGTCCTTTTTTTAAATGAAATTTCATTTGTTTTTGACTACAATTGCTGTCGTCTTTACCAACATAATTTCCTAAGTGTATGTATTTTTTGAGAAATGGGTTAATTCACTGAATTTACCATTTGGGTTTTTATAAAATTTTGGTGGAAATATGGTTTAAAAGAACAAAGTTCCTCTTTAAAACGCTCGCTGAATAAAATTAATAAAAATTTAAAATTTTTAAAAATTATTAATATTAAATTTTATACTATAATACACGATACATTAAATTTACACAAGAAAAAAGTCAGCAAAGTCAGCTACACCCTTGCTGAGAGGATCCCTGCAGAAAAACTGCTAATATCAGCAAAAAATTTGCTGGATTCAGCAAAACTGTTGCTGACTTTAGTAAGTTTTTTGCTGATATTAGCAATTTTTCTGCAAGGCTTCTCCTAGCATAAATTATGTTGACTCTACTGACTTTTTTTTAATGCATAAAATATTTTGCAATAATCATCGTCATCAGCATTATAAAGTCAGATTTTTTAAAAAAATTTCGTATATTATAAAACTTTTACTCCTTATAATATCCACTCTGATAAAAAAATGCAGTCTGCATGAAATCCATTTTCTAAATTAAAAAATTGTTCCATTATCTAAAAAGTTGTTAAGGAAAAGGTAATATAACTCAAATTTTATGAATAACCGCCAGGAAAACGTTATCTTTCCTGCAATAGGTATATCATTAACTTTTATTTTACGATTTAAGGAAGGGGATTAAATTAATATATTAATATAATATAACATTTGCTCTTAATAATATAAAATAATATAAACCTTGGCTCTTAAAGGAAACATTTTAATATTTTTTTTCTCTCAAAATCACAAAAATTCAAATATCTTGAAAACCTTTAACAATTTATTAATGATGAGATAAACGAAAATCTAAAAATAGAATGTCTGTGTTTGTTAGTGTTTGTCACTTCTGAGTATAATATACAATAACAGAAAAGCTAATAGGAAAGAACACTGCAATTTAGCTGCATTGCATTCGAGGCCATACTTGGGTGTAATCCTTAAGCGGCAATGTCTTGGTATTGTTAAGTTTGCAATGTAAGAAGACAAGCAGGTTCGATATTTACGGTCGGCATGTTGTTGAAAATTTTTTTATATAGAGACAATGTGACAATTATTAGTCACAAATAATAATTCAATTTAAATGGAAAGGCACTGATGATACCTGTCCGTTAAAATAAGTCAGAAACTAGTCTAGTCTGATTTTAAAATTAATAATGTTTATAATTTTGAGAGAATCCTGAGGCTTTCTAAATTTAAGTTGTCAAATGCATACAAATTTAGAATTAATTGCGACTGTCTATATGACGTTAAAATAACACAACTAAATTAAATTAAAGGTTTGTTCTACAATCTTGGCCATAATAAAATTTTAATTCAGAATTCATGTAGAAATCCTGAATGGCGTAGTTATAAGTCATTAAATATGTTACATAATTTTTTTTTTTTCGTAATTTCTATGTATATTTTCATACAAAATATTCGAAAAACTTGCAATTTTTGGCGACTTTAATCCGTCATTCGATTTTGCTAAAATTCGAATATGTGTTAGTGTTTTCCATACACAAAGATCCAGCTGCGAAGACCATAAATCTTACTACGTGCAGTGTTGCCAGGTTTGTTGAGCATAAAATCGTTCAATTTTCCAATAAAAATCGTCAAAATTGTCATTATATTTTCAAAAATCGTCAGAACAAAAAATATTTGTTACAAGTGGCATAAAGTTTTAATAAAAAAAAGAATAATAATGTAATTCACATTTCAAGTGCTCATATACTATCGGTGTAATATACGATTTTTTACACTTTTCTGTAATTTAAACTTCGAAAATCATGATATTTTATAACGATAGCACTTTACCACTTTAACTGTTTATTCCTTCTACACAATTCTGTAAACACGACTTTAGTAGCACAATTTTTAAATCTTAAATTCTTTTACATAGTTAAGAAATTCTTTAACAATGTTATTTCCTTTAATTATTCTATTTGGAGTTCCATTAACGAACTAAAGTTTAATAAAATAAATTGTGAAATTTTTGATTATTTCATATTTTTAATTTTGGGTTGGTTTTTAATATTGCTAAAAATTATTTATTATTTATATTATTATTTATTTTTATTTAAATATTGTTTATTACTGCATGTTTTTCCATTTTCAAATATAAATTGTGAATATTATTATTTATTTATTTATTTATATTATTATTAGGCCTGTTTTTTAAGCACCGGATTTATTTTTGGATTTATAAATCAGAATATTCGAACTCGATGTTTGTTTCGCAAAAACATGGATGTTTTTTTTTTTAATTTAAAAAATATTTTATTTTTATCCCAATCTTACGCTAATTAAACTTTATAAAAATGTAAATATTAAAAAAGCAGGGTTGGCATTCAATAACTTTTCATAATAACGATTGGCTATCACAGTAACACTAATAGCGGAATGGAAATTTAAAAAAAGCGATTCCATTAAAGACATGTTTCTTCTTATGTAAACGGTTTTAGTGTTCTATTTATCCTGTTTGATTTTGAAATATCTTGAACTAGTTAAAGTCAAAATAACGATTTATAACGTTATTTTGTTGATGTAACAAAATTTAATGGGTCGAATTTTGAAATGAACTCTGTAAAGACATATGCCATTATTGGAATAGTAGCTTTAAAACGTTCATAACGGCATTGGAGTGGCCGTGGCAGGCAACTTACATTGTAATGAAAAGGTAGTGTTTGCCAACCATGAAAAAAGTAAGCACATACTCAGGGAACTTCTGCTGTAAATATTTATCGTTGTTTCAGTTGTAATACAGTATCTTTATTTTTAAGTGAAAAAACAGTCATTTGTAGAAGAAATTTAATTTTTGACTACAATTGTAGTTCATTGAAAAAACAAACCACATTAAATTACAGTATTATGATTTTATATTCATTTTGTACAGTATTTTTTTTTTATTTAAAAAAATAAAACAAATTAATGTTTGTTTATTTTTTACTGCACTGACTGAACCACTCATTAATACAATTGTAGTTAATTTTTTGAATAGTAAAAAACAAATGACTATGTTAGTTGAATTTACTAAAATGTAAGTCGTTCTTTTTTCAAGTGAAATTTCATTTGTTTTTAGCTACATTTGCAGTGGTCTTTACCTTTATTAAGTGCAGAAAATAAATTAAAATAAACCTAACATGAATCCATAAAATAACCTTTTTGCTAAACTTTCAATAAAAATAGTTTTTAATTTTAACGAAATAATAAAAATCCAAAAATAGATCCGGTGATTTTTTAATAATAGCAAATAAACATGTTTTGCTGACATATTAAACGTTTGTTAAAAAATCGTCATTTTGGAAGCAAAAATCGTCCAATCGTCATTTAGTAATTTAGGTACTAAAAATCGTCAAAATGACGACAAATAGTATAACCTGGCAACACTGACTACTTGTAGTTTCTTCATACCATTTTTAATGAAACTAAGTGTGTCGATTTGTGTGTTAAATGTTTTCAAAGCTTGCAGTTTAAAACAAAATTATGAAATTTGCAAAATTTTCGATATGTGGTTTAAGACTAAAATTATGATGGCATAAGTTTTCAAAATGTATTCTATATTTTTAATCCCGTCTGTAAATAAATATGCAAATATTCTTATTTATATATCGTCTGGTTGTTGGTGTTGTTGCTATTTTCATTTTCAAAAAAAAGTACATTTATTTATGAAGGAATTTTATTTCCTTTAACAAATAAAATTTTGTAAATGCTCGAGTAAAAATAATATTATATAACCCTTTATAATGAGATCTAGTTTTGTAAAATTTAATAAAGTTAAGTATGACATCATATATAGTAGGATACAATTTTACTATATAGTAGGATAATTTTTCGTAAAACGGCATATTTAATTGTATCTTACAATATCCCAGGTAGAAAAATACAATCTTTAAAACGTTTTAAAAGCATTTTTCATGATGGTACAATCGTTTTTAGAACATACCAAATTACAAATTTAAAGCGTTTTGATAATGTGCAAAATGATAACCCAAATTTACGGTCTGAGGATGGTATTTTATAACGTTCTCAAAACATTGCAAAACAAAATTTTTGAAATGCTTTTTCAATCGTTAAATAAGTATTTGCAGAACATTTTGGCTTACAGTTATTAAGCGTTATGAAAACGACCCAAATGATAACCGCTTTGAGGGTTGTAATTTTGAACATTGTCAAAACGCTCGAAAGACAAATTATAAAGATCTTTATGAATTGTTCATAAATACCAGAAATAATGAAACATGTAAAATATGATTAAAATAATATAAATAAAGTAACAAAACATTGTAATTTTAAATAGTTTAACTAGCGTTTTATTAAGTTTTGAAAAAGTCCTCTAAAATATTGCTTTATCTGTCCTCAAAATATAGTGCTTTATAAAAGATATACAAGGACTATACACTTTATAGAGTCGCTACATTATGGGCTGGCCATATTGAGTGATTTATTGAACTCGGTTCATGAAGAGAAAAGCATATAAAAAAATTGCATAAGAAACCGAGTTCGCATATAGATAGACCCCTTATGACAGTGTTGTTTTTTAATCAGTAAAATATTTTGTAAAAAAAAAAAGTATTTTTAAAGTACTATTGGCAAATGTTAGAAAAACGCTTTAACGCAATGGTTTTACATTGGTTTTATTTTATAAACCGTTGTAAATTTTGTACGATAAGAACTTCTTAAGTACTTTTTACAAACGTTGGAAAAACGCTTTGAACCAATGTTTTTACAGTGTTTTTATTTCACAAATATTTGTAAGTTTTGTATAAAAAGTATTCCTAAAATACTTTGTCCGAACGTTCGAATAGCAATCCAAAATAATGTTTTTTAAATGCTTTTTTTTCGTATTATTTGCAATTATCGCTTTGGAAACGCTTTTATTTTAGTACCATCAAAAACAAACGTTTTGAAAACTCTTCGTTTTTTGTACCATCCCAAATTTCTACCTGGGATGTTACACCATACGTTATTGTACGGGCAATATAAAATTGGATTGGCAGATTAAATTAATATATGGGATTAAACAAAACAATGTATTGCCCTTGGTAAAAAAAAAAAATTAACTGTACGTTACATTTAAATTGGGCTCATGTATTCAATTTAACAAATTTATTTTCATTAGATTGAAACGTATAAAATTATATCAAACTCAAAGTACTTAATATAATCCATTAATATATAATACGATCCACTATTTTTCGGATTAAATTTTATTTAAATCAGCTATAAGGCATTATATATATAATTTGATACATTTCTTTGTTTCATCATATTAATTTTTTTTAATCGGGTGCTTACACTTGCATATCGCCTACACTGTCGTCTTCATCATCATCATCATCAGCATCAGCATCCAGAAATCTTTTGTCTTTGCTTTAAGCCAATTCAACGCGCGTAACCATTGAGTGAAAATAATAAAATAAAACAAAATGAATTGACGCCAAACGAATATAAAACAATACACCACTCGTTTGTTGATGCCGTTCTTACACAGAAAGATACAAATACATGGATATGCATGTTTTCCCGTCTATGGTTCAGGAAAAAAATATGTAGAATAAAGTGGTCCAAAAAAATTTGAAAGTTGGATTTTTCAAACTTCACAAAGTTGCCCATATGTCTAAAAACTTTATTTACCCAGATTCAGCTAAATTCTTTATCATTTAGAGGTAGCAGAAAAAGTTAGCTTTTAGGAATTAATAATTTCCCAGCTAAAATAAATGGAACTACAGGGTGTCCGCCGGGAAGGTATACTACTTTGTTTGTTTATAATTTTTGATTAAATGAAAGAGAATGGATCTTATATTGATAAATGTTTTATTTAATGTCGGCAAATGTGTATAAAATGCAATATCAGATAAATGTCCGCCTCTGTTAGCTTCACAAATGCGAGCCCTTTTGAGCACATTTTTCATTACATTAATTCATTAATTTCATCACGAATATTTTGTTTGAGTTGCTCAAGCGTTTCCGGTTTGTTTGCATAAACCTTGCTTTTCAGATATCCCCACAAAAAGAATTCCGGAGCAGTCAAATCAGGCGACCGTGGAGACCAATCAACATCACCATTTGTTGAAGTAACTTGTTGTGGAAAGAGGTCTTGCAGTAATTCCATTGTAATCCTGGCTGTATGCGATGTGGCACCGTCCTGTTGATACCACATGTTAATCAAGCCCAAAGCATTTGTGGCATTAAAAAGTTTTCAATCATATCACGATATCGCTCCCCATTCACAGTTACCTTTACGCCGTTTTCATTTTCAAAGAAGTAAGGTCCGGTGATTCCTCCTGACCAAATTGCACACCAGACTGTCACTTTTAATGGATGCAAAGGTGACTGATGAATAATTTGAGGGTTTTCCATTGCCCAGAACCGACTATTCTGTTTATTCACATATCCATTCAAATGAAAATGTGCCTCGTCACTCATTAGGATTTTTTCATGAAAATCGGGGTTGTCATGGGCAAGCTGTAACATCCTATTGGCATATGTACGGCGGGCGTAAATGGTCTTGTGGAAGAAGCTCTTGTGTCAACTGAATCTTAAATGGAAACAAATGCAAATCCTTGTGCAAAATTTTGGCCAAAGTTGTTCGTTGAAGAAAAAGCTCCTGAGGACGGCGTCGAATTGAGGTTGATGGATTGTTTTGAACACTTTCTTGAGCAGCAGTAATGTTTTCAGCAGATCTTGCAGTACGTTGTGGTCCATGCTTGGGCCTATCACCACAGACCCTCTTTCTTCGAAATCATTCACTGTACGATAAATAGAGCGTTTTGTTGGCACGTTGTTCCTCCCAAAAATTTCACGTACATTTCTCATCGTCACAGTAATCGATGATTGATTTTGATAAAATGTTTTTAACGATTAAAACACGTTAGTTTATCGAATATTTTTCCATAATAAATTTGCCACGTGTCTACTTCACGACTGCCAAATATGAACTGTCAAGACTAATGTTTACCAAAATGGCGGTAAAACAAAGTAGTATACCTTCCCGGCGGACATTCTGTACTTCTAAGTGAATCACTTATTTTATTACATCAACAAGAAGTGGAGTTCTTTTTCACGGGTGACAAGATGTTAATAATTCGTATGGAGGTTGCATGTAAGAGTGCTGGCCTAGCAATCAGAAGGTTCCGGGTTCGAATCCCGGTACCGCCAACCACATTTTCTTTTGGTTTTTTTATACAATTATTTATTTATATTTTTTGTATTTTTGCGGTATTATAAACATTTTTTTTTAGAAAATATTCGTTTTTTTTACTTTTTTTAGTTTCATTTAATTTATTATGAAATTTTATGAAAATAAAAATATTTTAAACATAAAAATTTTTAATAGTGAATTTTTATCTTTGATCTATAAATTTATGTGTGAGATTTTATTTGTTCGGTTTTAGATCATGACAAATTTTTCTCTAAATTAACAGAAAAATTATAATTTTTATATGATAATTTACTTTGACTATCTTTAACATGTGAGTTAAATAGATGATATTTACGATTAACACTAAATGGCACGAAGAATGTTGATGAAGACCGTAGTGGGTCAGAAAATGCATTCCATTCATGCTAGTGTCTGAAAATAAAAATTTTTCTTAAAATATTACCTTTGCTACAAAATGATTTTAACATTTTAACAGTTCATGCGAATAAGGACGAATAGACAACTTTTTCGGAAACTTGTTTTTTTTCATAAATGCATTTTATTAGCAGAGCCCTACAATCCTAAGCAGAAATTTTGGGGAAAATTTGACTTTTAAGGCTAAAAAAATGACTTTGAAAGTGCAATAATTCGTATATTTTTATATTTTTGTTTAAATTGGGAGTAAACTAACGCACAATTTTGATTAAATACAACACAAAAACATACAAAAATTTTACTTTCGGTAACAATGTGTTAAAAGAACATTACGAGGAACAAACCACACTTATTATATTGGCAAAAAATTTTACCGTTCTTGAGTTATAAGACTTTAAAGTGTAGAAAGCAAAAAGGGCGAACATCCATCCTTAACAAAATATTATACACAAATTATTTAGCTGCGAGTTTAAAATTGATATTAGCTAAAATTTGAAATTGTACACAAAAAAAAATAATCTTAGCACATACAAACAAATTAACCAGATTTGCGAAAAAAATCTTCAGTGTTACCGCGTAATTAAGATCATATAACCACGAATACATGGTCAAAGCATATTTTAACCGTCTTTTGAATTATTTTATTTCAAGGGTTAATATTATAATTCCTAAAAATGTATTTAGTGTCATAAAGAATTACTACTGCATCAAATGGCAGGAATATTAAAAAAAAAAATTAACAAAAAAATTTTTTTTTGCATGTCCTTGCAATCCTTAAAAAGTGTATCCTTGAAGTCCTTAAAGTGTTACAAACAAATACCAACCATAGTTCGTCAAGTTTTGCAAGTCTCATGAAAATGTAGTCAAAATCTGCTGCAAAATAACACATTTTTATTCAAATTTCAATACATTTTTTTGGATATTCGCCCTTTTTCCATTTAAGCAAAAATTGAAGTCCAATTTTTGGCAAGTTCTCTTTCGAATACCTTACTAAAATTTTGTATCTAGGTAGATGTGTCTTAAATCTTTAAGCTAATACCAAAAAGTTGACAAAAATATTATTTTTTAACCGTTTCCTGCGTTTTTATTGTCCCCTGTAAAATTCTACAAATGGTCTATTCGTCTTTATTCGCATGAACTGTTCATTTGTATATTAAATAAACTTAGAAAAGTTAATTCCGTGTATGTTATATAGAAATTTTATAATAATTTTGCGACAAGGTTGGTCTTTAAATTAATTTTTCATTAAATATTTAATAAATTTTCCATTAAATATTATATTTGTATTTAATTAATTATTTATTAAAACAAACATTTAAAACATTTAGAGAAAATCCTTATAGAAAATCCTTGAAGAAACCATATATCAAAGCTTTAGAAAAATCAATATTTATAATATCCTACTAAGTAAAAATAACTTTATTTAAAAACATATTTATGCATGCATGCATTGTTTTGTTTACAGTATACCATCGAACAGCAATAACTCTACTT
This sequence comes from Delia radicum, assembly GCA_021234595.1. Taxonomy (NCBI): domain Eukaryota; kingdom Metazoa; phylum Arthropoda; class Insecta; order Diptera; family Anthomyiidae; genus Delia; species Delia radicum. The sequence goes on from CM037852.1 coordinate 105,788,922, forward strand.
AAATTCCACTAGCTATCATGTATATCAAGCGAAAGCTCAGCGGTACAGCGTGAGCTAGACATGACCGAGTTCGTGTGTTCAAGCCCCACTCCAGCTACATTATTTATATTTTTTCAATTAAGAAATTAATAAAAAAAAAGTGAAAAAGAACATCGTTTTCATTGGTTTAAACTTACATTGATTGCTAGTAAAAGGAACAACTACCTTCTTATGACAAGCTAATGTTAAATTCACCGATGAAAAACTCGAATTTGAACAACATCTGATTCAACAGTTATAGTGTTTCTATTACTCTTTTTACCTTGCGATTTTTGCTGGGTTGTCTTTCGAAAAAAAATCTCTCAAATTCTTAACCTACTCAATTTAAGGTACATAAGGTACACAAAATATTCCAAACTAGTATAAATTAATGTGCACAAAATTAATATGAAATCAAAATTAAAAAAAAAAATTTGGAAACTTTTAATTAATTTTTGTTTTTTCTTTTTTTTAATCATACATATTTTCGTTAAAATTATAAATTTTTCTGAAAAGATGTAAGCAGAAATCTATATTTTTTACGTTATATGAACAAGTTTCGCAAATATGATCTCAATTTTAATGAAGTTTAGGAATCTGCAATCGAAATATGAAAATAATTAGTGAATTTTAAATTATTTGCGTTTTTAAAATATTCGAGAAAATCGATTTTTTTTTTGTTGTTATTTTTCTAATTAGCTGACATAGTTGTCATTGTTACTTCACTTCCAACTTGTTATTTTTTTTATTAATTTTTTATTTTATTAATTAATAATCATATAATTACAAATTATATACTATTACCCTAACCGAGCACTAGCTACTATGGCCTTCGGCACGTTGTAGCGAAAACAGACCAGTGCCTCTGGTGGGAATCGAACCCACGACCCCCGCACTGATAAGCCAGCACGCTACCAACTAGCCTACCGGGGCGCACCAATTCACCAAGGACTTTAATCATATATGATTACGTTTTTAATTTCAAAAAGGATAACTGATATCCGTGCTGTTGAACTTACATTTTCACTTTTTTGAACTTAAATTTTGACTTTTTGCTGTTGAACTTAAATTTTGACAAACTTTGAAACTACATAATTTCAATCTGCGACCTCTAATCAAAATTTGTTTGCGATTTTTCTTGGCAGACCATATTTATTTTCATTACGGCATATTTGAAGGATTGTGGAGCTTGTGAATTACAACTTTAGCTTTTTTTGGACCCCTTAATGTAGACATTACGACAATAAAATGTGTTTCATAAAAAAATAGAAAAATATTGCGAAACTTACTACTTACATTTATAAATGTGTATTAAGGACTGGTAATACATCCTATTAAAATGGCTTTATTATTAACTTCTGATTCTTCTTTCACATTCTCAGTAGCTTTTTCAGTTTTTTTTTGCACTCTGCTATGACAAATATATCTTTCCGATGTTAAAGCAAAAGTTAATCGAAACCAAATGCAGTTTTTAAAGTTTATATTAAATTAAAAAAATTATTTCAAAAAATCTTCATGGATATTTTTTTTTTGCATAAAATGTTAATAAAATTTGTTCCACGGATTCTTAGCCGCATTATTTCCAAATATAGTTATAGCAGAAACTGATTACACCCACTAATTTCCAAAATCTTTGGAGGCCCATAAAAGCCTATTGGTAGCCAAACTCGCCAAACCGAGTATTGTAATCGAACCTATATTGCCATGTCTGTGTATGTTTTTCATTGTTGCACTGTGTAATCGGCTAGAAGAAAATTCGGTTAAAACTACCCAAGCCCAAGAGCCAAATTTGAACATCCTAGCACCTGCAAAACGGAATGGGGGCTGTTGAGTGAGTGAGTTAGTCACGGTATTATTTTATAAATATTGATTAAAGGGAACTCAATATAACTTCGATTCTTGAGAAATCAGTTTTTAGCTACACATGTTAGGGCTAATTTTTACCAGTTTTTGTGTTTAAAACTACTTTTTGGTATTTTTAAGCAAAACGGCTTATATGAACGATTTCTGATCAAATTTGCTTATTTTTAAGTAAATTCTGCAATTGCAGAATTAAAATAAATAAAACCAACCAACTCCTCAGCGAGAAAAAGCTCTTACCCAAAAGTGAGAACAGCAAAAATTATTTTGTAGATTTGTCTCGGAACAATTTTACGATAAAAATCAAAAGCTTCGTTCGAGCACTCTTTGAAAAAATCTGTATTGAATTAGCAAAATTTCAAATTTTCGCGGAAACTGTTCGAGTTACGAGAAAACAAATTTAAGACCTATACTATTGCAAAGAAAAAATACTATTGATAAATGTATTGTATAATATTTATAGAATGTCACATACACTCATAATGATCAATGCATATAAATACGAAATTAATGTCAAAACAACAAAATCTTTCGTAAATACAAAAAATTTCGTTTAGTTTACGAAAATTTTTGTTATTTTTATATTTTTTTTTGTATTTTTACGCATGGATTATTATCAGTGTATATAAAGTAGGTAGTTGTACGTATTTGTGTGAGCGTTAAACCTTGCATGGCGTTACATATATGTTACGAATACTAATTTAAATTAAATTTTTTTTTTCAATTATTATTTGGCATCAACTAAATTTTAATATTTATTAGAAAGCATTTCTGAAATAACGGTAAATTTGGTATTAAACGAGTTTTTATGGGGAATACATTTCCAATTTTTCATTTCGAAATGTTGAGGTTAAAAAGAAGAAGAAACGTTTTTCTCTAAAAATTATAAACACTATTAATTTTTAAATCAGACTAGACTAGTTTTTGTCTTTTTATGGACAGGCGTCATCAGTGATTTTCCATTTGAATTGTATTATTATTTGTGTCTTATAATTGTCAGACTGTCTCTATATGATAAATTTTTCAACAACCTGCGGCTGTAAGAATCAAACCTGCGCTCATCTTACATTACAAACTTAACAATACCAAGTCATGACCGTTTAGCAATCACACCCAAGTATGGCCTCGAATCTAATGCAGCTAAATTGCAGTTTTCTTTCCTATTAGCTTTTTCTGTTATTGTATATTATACTCAGAAGTGACAACACTAACAACACAAATATTCTATTTTTAGATTTTTGTATTTTTCTAATCTCCTCCGTCTCTATTTTGCATTCGACCGTAAACGCCAAAAGTTGAAAGTTTTTTTGTGTTGTTAAAAGTAATAAAAGTGTATAAAAGCTGAATAATTATAAAAGTCAGAATGTATTATTAATTCTAAAAATATAATACATTTGTTTTAAAATTCGTAAAATATTAATTTTTTTTTAATTTTGGTTCGTAACAAAGTAGTGAAAAGGAACAAATTCGGAAACACTATCATATATATATTTTTTTTTTTTTTTTTTTTTTTTTTTTTTTTTTTTTTTTTTTTAAAGAGAGGCAACACTCAGGAAATACTTCCTATATTTAGTGTGTTGCTTTCTTTGGAAAGGGATAGTATAGAGATGAAAGGTGGGGAAAGATGAAGGGCTTCAGACATGGCAACACTGTAATTGCGAGAGATGATAAGTCTTAGAACAGTTGTTGCTCGCCACCTGATGGAGAGTTGGCGAACTTATTGAAGCTTTTTGGTTCATAGCCCTGATTCATTATTTTACTTCGGTGGGGTTAATTGCTATGGGAACACCGAAGGTGGACATTGCGATACGTATGAGGGATAGAAAAAACTCATACATATTATTTTGATGTTGCCGGCACCGGGGATCGAACCCGGGACCTTCTGTGTAAAAGTCCAACGCGCTAACCATTACACCACAACGCTAACCATTACACCACAACGTGTCAAGTAGGGAAATAATTTTTTTGTTGTGTAACCCGAAGTTTTAAAAACCTTGTTTTTAGCTAAAGTCGGGACGTTATAAAATCGCGAATTAATATTTATTTACAAAAATTTTCCTTTGATACTCTTTGGTATGGTGTTTTCGCTATCAGTGCTAATAGCTGAAAAATGCGATATCTGAAAAATTAAAAGACATTTTTGAAGAAACAAGGTCTTGATAATCCAAATGCTAACAAATTTGCTATGTTACATGTTTCATTTAAATTTGTATACTCAGCGTTTCGTCTGTAATTTTGGCAGACTCCTTAGGAGTTTTTTGTATTGAAAATATTTTTTATGTTAACATTTCCATAATTTATTTGTCAATTCTAATTCAAAGATTCAATTCTTTTTAAAAAATGTACTTCACGCACACAAAAGTAAAAAACAATAAGTAATTGAATAAATAAATAAAACATAAAAATAACATCGTATATTATAGCTAAGTATAATCTCCAGTTATACCAAATTTAAAATTGATAGTGAAAATACAAGTTTTTTTCTTTTATACGAGTTTGTTACATATATGTAACTAATCTTTATCCCTCAATTAAATCCTTAAAAATTACAACTTATGAAATAGGTATATTTTATTTTTGCATTTTCTACCAAAATATATATATTTTGTTTAAATCCCGAGTTTCACGCAGTAAAGGGTTAACTTAGTTTTAAAGTGGATACAAAATATTCACGGTGCACGCAATTGCTGTTAGTTGTCAGTTAAAGTCACGTTAAAAATTCTGTGTAGTGCATGTTTGTTGAGTTAGTCAAGTAGACTTAAGCACATGTATTAGGCCGGGTCGATTTGTATGGAGGCAAAAAAATCGCTCAACGTTCAAGGAAAATCGTATTCTAGGGATCAAAATAAGAAACTCTGCCGAAGGAACCATACCTCTAAAACGAATTCTGATGTCCCGACTTTTGACCCGTAGGGTGAAATTTTGAAAAATCCCACTTTGACCCATTTAGAGTGCCCCAATCGAATCCAACCCAATCGAATATATTTATACTCCATTTTTTCCGGAGAAGAAATAAAAAAACACGGCTAAAAAGGCCCTCTTTTAACTTAAATTTTAACCCCTAGAATGGTGATTTATGCATTAATCTGCTAGCGCGTCTCCCGGAGAAGAAGTATCTCCCATAATCTTGGAGAGATTCCTCCTACTTTCTGAAATATCAAAGTGGGCTTTTTCAAAATTTGACCCTACGGGTCTAAAGTGGGCACATCAGAATTCATTTTAGAGGTATGGTTCCTTCGGCAAAGTTTCTTATTTTGATCCCTAGAATACGATTTTCCTTGAACATTGAGCGATTTTTAAATCGACCCGCCCTAACATGTATACATATGTACATGTGTGTGTTAAACAGCCCTACAAACATTTGGAACATATATTCTATTACGAAAAAATGTATTGAATGATTAAAAAGTATTGTCATTGTGTGATATTTTTTAAATTTCTCCTTAGATGTTTCAAACAAAATTATGAATAAATTTGTATTAGTTATAGCGAAGTAGCAAACTCACAAAATCTATTAAGGCAGGAATATTCGTTAATTTGAGTAAAATGAACTTCCATTAGACCGGACGTACCTTTGCAAAATTTATAATTATAATTTGACCGAATTAATTTATTCACTTGCATAACTAATTCAGTATTAACCTAATGAATCAAACCAATTTCTGGTTTAATTACCGATTCTACTTTAATTTTCAAATAAAAAAAAATATTTAGTTTGTAGCCAAAAATTTGTTTTTGTTTTTAATTCAAGAATTAAACTTCAAAATCAAAGAAAAACACTTTGCAAGTCAAACTAATTCGCGCCTTCAAAAAAACTATAAAATAATAAATTTATGTAGTAATTAAAAAATTTGAATGAACACAAATTAAATTATATTTTGGTGTTTACAATCACTAAATTCTCTCAATGCAATCACACAGACAGAATTTTGGATGAAGGGAAATAAACTAAACTAATGTATACTTTCTTCACAAACTGATCGAACATCCATGCGGGAAATGGACCAGTCACTGGTATGGTCACGTGACTAGAACTTTGTGTGTATGAACCAGTCCAAGTTTCGGTTCTGTTATATAAAAGTGACCGGTACTTTTAACATGGGCTTGTCGTAGGAGGTGACAATTGCTACCTTTGGGGCACTGTGTGACGTGGCGAATAACTTGACCAAGGTAACCTATCACCGTACCGACTGAAATGAATATGCTACGGGACAAGTTAGAAGTAGGGAGTGTCAACGTATGACCATTTTAGGATTTATGTGATAGCAACAGAACCCATGGGAAAAAAATTATCACGTGACTGGTGTAGGTGTACGTATCGTAGAACTGAAGAAAAATTGTTGAAGGAAAACTGGTCACATATTAAGCGAAATGTGTTCTGTTTTAGGGGTAGTTTGAGTGGAATAGTTTTGTAAAGTACCACTGCACTGGCCTAAGGGGTACATGTCGCCGGGCATGCGGAAAGTAATTAGCAAGTAACCTGTCACTTTTTATTCAGCGTGTGTCATATTATGTAGGGGTTGCTAAATAGCCCGTCCCGAACCAGTCGCTGCACTTATTCAAAACAGCGTGTCATACCACCTGCTCAAAAAACTTTCAAAAAGGCACAACAAAAATCAATTATAAAAATAGTTAATTTTGCCTATACCCAACAAAAAACTATAACATTAAATTCATAATAACAATTTAAATTTGGAAAAGTACATAAACTAGACAAGAAGTCCGGATATTCAAAATATAGATTTTTTGCAAGGTTTTTTCTTTATTTGCTAACATTTTCTACTAATTTTTATTTTCCAACACTTCTAAAAAGCACTTCATGAACATTTTAATTTTGTATTCTGCATTATAATTCATGTTGACAATAATATCTTTATAAAAAGAAGGAGCTGCAACAATTCAGCACAAATTAAATGTATAACTTATAAACCAGAGTAACAAAATATATACGCAGTTTAAATTTTGTACCCAAAGAAAGACAAATCGTTCCCAGAAATCTTGTAAAATATCTAAACCAAATACTTCGAAACCAATATGCAGAAATATTTAAATTTCAATTTATATTCAAGTTTTTGAATAAGTTTGGTAGCGATATTTTATGTGTAAAATCTCCATTCACTCGGAAAATCGCCAGTCGGCATTTCGAAAATGAACATTGCCAAACGAGTTTTAAGATCGCGACGTTTGGCGATAAACCGGCATATCTGTCATTCCTTCAGTGTTGAGTCCACTTTGTAGCAGTCAAGGAACTGCATCCTTTGGTACTAATTGCCATGTTTTCATTTACTGCTAACGGTTTTGAGCCACTTCAATGACCAGTACTAACTTCAACTGCAACGACCCTAGTTGCATCAGTACACTTTGATGTTACTTTTTCTCCAGTTACGTGATGTATCTGGTGCCAACCAGTGAATGTTTTGTCACCATAACTATAGTCACGTGATTGCAAATTTCATCCAAATTAACACTTTTTGGTGTACCACAATTTTGGTTTCACCAGTTTAGTGACGTGCTCCCCAATCATATATCACAGAATTACCACTTTGGATCAATCGACCCTTCATTTCCCGCAGGGATTTTTCTAAAATTAATGCAAAGCTTTATTTATACTTTTCATGAAACTTGTTTTTTAAAGGCACATCTTCATTGAGTAAGTAAAACTTTTAATATTTAGTTAGACACAGAGAAATAAAGTGCCAACCAAATTGAAAAGTGTATTTTAATGGTGACAACTTATAAATTCAGTTAGTACAACGATATTAACATTACATTTTTGAATATTTTAAGTGTTGCAACTAAAATTCTAAAATCTTCAATGTTTTTGTCCATTATTGCATATTAGAATTTGATTTCCAAATTTTTCGGGTATTGCAAATAAATATTTGTTAATTCAATTAATTTAATTTGGTCTTATTAAGACAATTGTATTATCAAATAAAATAATTTGCAACTATTTAATTGATTTATCCATCATGATCATATTCACTAAAAGTTTATTGAATATTGTTTTTTATATCAAACTAACTTTTAATAGATATTATTTTAACTTTAATTAAAATTGCAAAAATCGCGAAAAATTGGGGCAAAATTTAAACAAAAATCACCAAAATTTAAAAAAACAAGAAATTTAAAAAAATGCCAAAATTGAAAAATTAACAAAAATAAAAAACCCCACAATTGGGCAAAAAATAATCAAAATTGAAAAAAAAATTTAAAAATATGGGGAAAAATTATGAAATTGATTAAAAAAATCAAAAAAATTTTTTGTTTTATTAATTAATAATCATATAATTACAAATTACTTACTATTACCCTAACCGAGCACTAGCAACAGACCAGTGCCTCTGGTGGGAATCGAACCCACGACCCCCGAACTGATTAGCCAGCACGATACCAACTAGCCTACCGGGCGCACGAAAAAATCAAAAACCTCATTACTAAAAAAAGCTCTTAAAAGTAAAAAAATATCTAAAATTGAAAAAAAGTTCGCTAAAATTGAAATAATCACTAAATAATATGTAAAACGTCGAAAATATTTTTAATTTTTACCGTTTTTTTTTTTTTTTAATTTTGACGATTTTTTAAATTTTGGCATTTTTTTTTAATTTTCGTGATTTTTATTAAATTTTAGCATTTTTTTTAGCATTTTTTTAACAATTTTTTAAAATTTCAGCAATCTTTTTAAAATTCAGCGTTTTGGCGTTAATTTCTTTTGTTGTTTTTTTTTTTTATTTATTAATTTTTTTTCCAATTTCTTGCCATTATGGGAAACAGGAAATTTTCTATGCACCCAATTCATTTCAAATTCAATATTTAATGGATATTCTAATTAATATTTAATGGATATTCTAATTTTAAATTAATTGGCAAAACTGAACTTGATGAGGTTCCTCAAAAAAAGTGAGTCGTCCCCTCCAGAATTAATAAAAATATTTTTTTTAGCTATTTTTGGTTAAGGAGGTGGAGGAGGGTGAGTACTCTAATGAAAGAAAATTTTATCAGAAAAATTATATTATTTTTAGCCTTCTTGAAACGTAGCCCACTCAACAAAATAATGTTTACTCAGCGAAGTCACTAATCTGTTTATCACATAGCACAAACTCCCTAGGCCAATAAATTTGCTACTTCCACTGGGTAAGGCCAATGAAATCAACTAAAAAGTCATATTTTTTATATAAAATTTATTACTTACCAGTAAAATTTACAAAAATACCAAAACAAAAACAAAAACACTTAAAAAGCTCCTTCCCCATTTCTGTACTTAAAATATACCTAAAATAGCTCTAAAGGGCGCTACGTATCATGGATCATAAAAAAATATCATTTTTGAAATCGTGAAGAAATTTCCTTTTATTATTTATCTCTATGCAGCTTTGTCGAGTGTTTGAAATCCAACAAAAGTTTAACTCAAATTTTATTGACAATAATTTTCTCTGTAAACCGGTTAATGAAGTATCTTGTACAAATGCAATCAATTTATCGATTCTTTCGTCCAGGAAATTTCATTTGTAATCCTTGTTGTATTGCCATGTTTGAGGGGATACTTTTATAATCGCTTGTATAGAAAACAGTATTACTATTTTAAAAACACAATAAAATTGTTGTTAAAACTAAAGGAAAAAAAAAAAATAGTGTAACTGCAACTTAGTCCCACGTTCACTTACATTTTAATATGAATGTGCATCAATTTGTAGAGGTAATCGTGCAAAATATTATATGAGTGAATTTTATATAAAAAAAAAACAGAGTAGGTATGTATTATATAAAATATTTTTATACAAGCAGTAATAGATTGATACAATAACAAGAAGAGTTTTTAAACAATTTTTTAAATATGTATATTTTATTTAACTTTTGAGAATTTTTTTTTCCATTTTTAATTTGACAAATTTTCAAAATTTGTAGCTATTTTTGCAAGTTTCACTTTTTTTTCTAATTTTTTTGGAAATTTTTTAAATTTTGGCGGATATGGCGATATTTTCAAATCTCAACGAATTTTTATTTTTGTTAATTTTTTCAATTTAGCGATTTTTCCCAATGTAGACTTTTTGACAATTTTTTTTTTAAATTTTGGCGATTTTTTAAAACTTTTTTTTTGGCGATTTATTAAATTTCTTTTACGATTGTTTATAATTTTGGCATTTGTTTAATTTTGAAAAAGACTATCAGTAGATCAAATCCCCCAAAGTGTTTGGAAAATTTAGCTTGGATTTGATTTGTATGGTATTTTGAAGTTTGGCTTTTTTCAGCCCAATTTTTAGATTTTTTAACGCATTTGAATGAAATGAACTACTAAGGCAAAAATGGGATTATATATGAACATATATGACCATATAATGGTTTGCATATGATCATGCATGCGATGAAAAATATTTTTGTGTGCATTAAATAATCTTTTAAATGTTTACCGCCTTGTGCGTCCCGGTAGGCTAGTCGGTAGTGTGCTGGCTTATCAGTGCGGGGTCGTGGGTTCAATTCCCACCAAAGGCACTGGTCTGTTTTCGCTACAACACGCCGAAGGCCATAGTAGCTAGTGCTCGGTTAGGGTAATAGGATATAATTTGTAATTATATGATTATTAATTAATAAAAAAAAATAAAAAAAAAAATGTTAACCCATAGTGAAAAAACTGAAAAATTAGTCAAACTTGAAAAGGCAATAACAGTTGAATTCGAGCTATGTTTTAAAACCCCTTTGAGGGTTTGGTCTACTGATAGTCTAAATTTAGTTACCGTTGATTTCGATTAGGATACAATCTCTTGTTGCACAGTGTTATCAGCCTCTGGTTACAAGTAAATCGTTAAAATAAAAAAAAAAACATCTCAGGCACTCAGTTTAAGACATATAGTTACTTGTAACTACATATGTACATTTGTGAGATTGTGTTAGTAAAAAAAACTATATATTCATAAATATATATGTATATGTTCATAAAAATAACTCCAGAGTACCATGAAATTTACAATTTGTTTCTTATATTTACATACATTGCCATAAAGAAAATTGTTTTATTTTTTTAAATTTAACAGCAACACAACAAAAATCAGCAACAATAGTATAAATGTTGTTGGTTAAGCACGTAGTTTTAAAATAGGTTTTGCTAATATAAAAATTTTTAGAATAAAATATAAAACCAACAACAATAACAACAAAATAGTAAATGTGAATCTAAAAAATTAGGTTTTTGTTTTCTAAAAAAATTTATTATTTTAGATCTGTAATGGGAATCATGGCTAAAATTTATAGCAATGAAAAAGAAACAAATATATCGGTCATTCCACCTAAGACCGGCAAAAAAAGAAATTTTTGACGTTGGGTCTTCCAATTTAAACTAGATATTGCAATCAGAAACTCAATGGAGCCACTTAAAGATTGGCGATTTAAAATTTCGAAAAATCCACTGGTCTATACGCGATTTATTTTTTTTTGAAAAATAAAAAATATTCAAATAGTGTGGAGGTTTGAATGTTCGTATTTTCGTATTTTCTTTAATAGACATCGGATCATCAGCATTTAAATTGCATTGGAATTGTACACTCCCCTACTTCTTTATTGCGGAATGATTTTGTTTTTCAGCGTGGAGACGAAATGCACATGTTATGCAATTTGTTTTTAGAGGCATTTCTTACAAATTTTGTCACTCTCGATTTAAAAAAAAAATATGCATATTTGCTAAATATGCGATTTTTACTAAAAACTTTTGTTTTTTGAGTTTCAGGGGTTTATATTTTATTAATGAATTCTTAAAAATAAGATTTTAAAAAGGGGCTTTTTTGGTCAATAATATCATTTATTTGTAAATAAAAATCAATTTATCATATTTTTGCTCAACGTTTCGTGTGCTTTATTCTAACTTCTTCAGGAGCGTAAAGTTATAAAATCTGGCGACAAATACAAAATAAGTTTATATATAATAAATTTTTAATACAATAATGTATAATTTTTCCATAAAAAAACAACAATTTCTAATTTTTTTTTTAATTTATCAAAATTAAAAAGATGAACTTTAAAATTGTAAAGGGTCCGCCAAATAACTTTTTTTTTTTTGAAAATACTATAAAAAAAAACTACTGAATATTTTCTCAAATTTCTTTTTTTATTTGAAAGTACAATCCTTCCGGTTAATAATGGAAAATAATTTCATTCAAATGGCTGCCTCGGCTGACCATGCAGTAGCCTACACGATCGGTCCAATTTTTAAGCACATTATCGATTGTGTGCAGCTGTATTTCCTCCTCTTCAATTTTTGTGAACAAAAATTCGTTCAACATGGCCCGATAACGATCGCCATTGACTGTAACGGCCACTCCTTGCTCATTTTCGAAGAAAACTGGCCCAATTATGGCTCTGGACCAAAATCCGCACCTAACAGTGACTCGTTTTGGGTGTATCGGCACACATTCTGCAAAATTATCATGATTTTCAAAGTAATGTCGCAATATTTCCCAGTGTTGTTCAAGCGTATACACAACCATATTCGTTCAGCGGAAGGATAAAACTAATTATCTGTCAAATCACACATGAGTGTTAGTATTCACGAAATAAGCACTAGTTGAAAAAAAAAAGTTAGATGGCCGACCCTTTAGTATTAAAACTTCGTTTAAGTGTCTCTCTTCTAAAAACTATATATATATTTTTTTTTAAATTTTTTCAGTTCTTGAAAAATAAATGAATCTACTAAAATATTGTATTTTAATAATTTAATTTTTAACCCTTTCAAGCCCAGGTTTCTTTCTAGAAAAAAATCTAATATTCGAGTAAAAATGTATACATAGAAAGTTTAAAATTTAATTTTTTAAACATAATGTTTAAGAACATTCTATTGAAACAGAGACGTTTAAAGGCCCCTTAACACTAAATTTTAAAATTTAGTCTTAATAAATCTAAAAAATAAAAAAAATATAATTTGTTATTTCTTTAATAGTTGTTTTTTTTTTAAATTTATATAATTTTTTTTTAAAAATTATTAGTTAGACTCCAGGACCCAAAAGATACCTGAAGATTAGCGTGATGCCTATGAAGCAATCCATAATGAAAATGATCGAACTTTTTGAAAAGCGACAAATTAAACCCAATATGAAAATAACGTATTAGATTTTCTACTTGAGGTAAAACAATATTCTAAATAATTATATAAATGTAAAATATTTTCGAGATATGGACGTTTTAAATTTTATTTATATAATTTTTCTGTTGTAGAAATTTTTTTTTTGAAATTTTAGTAACTTTTTTTAAAATTTTGGCATTTTTCGTATTTTGTCGATTTTTACTCCAAATTTAACGATTTTTCAATTTGAGAGATTTTGACAATTTTTCCACAATTTTTTGTAATTTTTTTCTTCAATTTTGGCAATTTTTTGAAATACTACGATTTTCCACAATTTAAGCAACTTAATGTTTATATTTATCTTTGTTGCGTTTCTGAATGTGTAACTTTATGGTAAAAATTGCATCAAGAGTGGTAAAATTTTAAAAACATGAATTTTTAAAATAAATTCTTTAAAAAATTAATTTCTTTCTTATGCTGAAAAAGTTTAGTTCCACTACATGAAAGAAAAGGAATTTACGATTAGAATGCATTTTAAATGATAATTATCCGATATATATTAAAGAAACTACGAATGTTGAAACTTACACACTTTTTGCATATTTTTCATTAAAAAAAAAAAATAAAATCACGAAACAACATGGTTTTCTCGAATTTCGTAAAAATAGAAACTTCAAGTTTGAAGTGGCTCCATAGAGTTTCTGAGTGCAAAATAAAATTTAAATCGGAAGACCTACGGTCAGATTTTGTCTTATCTATCGTAGAATGGCCGATATATTTGTTATATTTTCACATTTATTTAGTACAAACATAGTTGTGAATATGCTTGTTTGGTACAAGTATGTGTATTAAACTGGCACAAAAGTATATTAAGAAAAACATTTTTGGAATACAATATTTCTGAACAATAATCATAAAGTCGAGGATAAACTTTTTAAAACCACATCATGTTTCATACATTTTCTTTCTCAAGATTTTAAACAAAAATTTTAATAGAGTATGTGATGCCAGAGTTAAAATATATTTTGTTTCTGACCTTAACTCTTCATACTTGATGTGTTTTAGAACACCCAAAAGGCTGATGAAATTTTATTGCTAATACCATTTGACTTAAGATAACCAAGAGAAACTATTTTATGTCCTTCATCAAAGTTCTTGTTGTATATAGTATTTAAGCTTTTAATTTAATAAAATGTGTCATTTAAATGGACAACGACAATTTTTTTTAGCAAATACTTTGATAACATTTAAAAATTTTGCCATTTAAAATTTTTTTCTCCTTGCTCACATTAAATCGTTGCACTGTAGCGTATGAGTTATAATTTTATAAAAAATATAAATCATACGCCATAGTATGTTATCATCCATCAATTCTGTTTAAGTATGTTTTTATCTATATCAGCTTGTTAGAATAAACAAAAAGACAAAATTAGGACAATTTCTAAAACTTGTTTACCCAAAAGCTCAGTATTCTGTTCAATACTGCGAAAAAATCATTAAAAATCATCCAGAAAAATTTTAAAAAGTCCCTGTAATTAAAAAAAATTATTTAATTAAAAAAACTCCAGTATTTGAAAATATCACAAGTATTTAAAAAAAAATCGCCAGAGTTGAAAAAAATCGACAAAATCACAATAAAAAACCCCACAAATCAAAAAAATTTTCAAATTGGAATAAATTGCTGAAATTAAATAAAAAATCTCAAAAGTTAAAAAAATCACCAAAATTAAAAACAGTCTCTGAAATTATTAACATATCATAAACAAATAACAGATCAGCAATAAACTTCACCATAAAGCACCGAAATTGAAAAACACCAAAAAAAAATCACCAAAAAAAATCATAAAAATTTCCAACTCTATTGACCCTTCAAGAATCTCGGAATGTGGGTTGTGTGACAATGTTCTACACAGAAAAAACTATAAACGGGTTTCAATTAAAAAATTTACTGAATGAATTACTATTTTAATTGACTTTGCACCTATCACGGCAATGATAATATCAATTAAAACTTTTATTGAAAATTAAAAAGGAAAAAGTTATAAATAACTTCTACAAAAAAAATATGATGCTCACAAAAAAGTGTGTACCGCTACGTTGGTATATGTGTTTTTGGTAACGCTGCGTCTTTTTGTATGTTTGTGTGTGTGCTTGTTTTGTTTGTAAACTTCAAATGCATTTGGTATTTTTTGCTGAAAAACTAGTAGAAAATTTAGTAAAACGTATTGCAATTCAGGTATACAATATTTCAGAAAATTTTTTGCTAAAATTATGTTTTTAGCTAAAATTTTAGTTATATGTACTTATTCAGCACTTAACAGTTTTAAACTAATGTTTTACTAATATTTTGCTAATGTTTTACTAATTTATTTTGCTAAAAAAAATTGTGCTGATAAGACCATTAATAGCGTGCACGACAACCAGATTGAAATATATACGCAGAGTGAATTTGATACGCGCGGCTTGCTTAATAAAAAGATTTTCCCGTCAAAAGTACAAATTGGCATGTTTGATGGTCGTCGACCAGCTCTGTCGGCTAAGGCGTAGGTTTTTGGTACTTTCGAACGAAGAACGCGTATGCATAAAAAAAAATCGTCATGCCATATGAAAAATCGCCTAATTCGAGCTTATACAAGGAAATACTTAAATGCTTAAATTTTAAATTCAATCAAAATATTTTTTTTTTTCTTTTTTTAACCTGGTTCGATGTTATTACCAGTTTGAGTGCATTTTTCCCTCCCAAAAATAAATATAAACACCAATGACGATTTGCACACTCGATATCCTAAAAATCGTCCCTTTAAAAGAAATTGTGACACTTAGATCGGGTTACATTTTATAAAATTCAACATTCCCTTTTATTTTGCAAAATTAGCAATTCATAGTAATTATTTAACAAATTCAAAAATAATTATAATATTCATTTATCGAATTTAAATGAGTATATGTATTAATATTAAAGTTTAAAACTAAAATTATCGTTTAAATTGTTATTATTTTGATAAAAATAAATTATAATTTATTTTTACTAAATTCAGTAGTTCGTATTTTTTTTATATTATCCTTTTTTTTCAAAAATTTAGCAAATTCTGTATTAGGCAACTATCTATTAAGTATTTATATATCGTGAATAAATTTTCTGATTAATCTAGCTTTACTATTTCTAACAATTTAATAAGCATAACATGTATGCAGGCTATAGGGTACTAAATTCTAGTATATAAAAAAAATGTAAACATTAATAATTTTTAGTTTCTTTTGTTATTTAGTCATTGACCCCAATTGTGGATCGT
This sequence comes from Delia radicum, assembly GCA_021234595.1. Classification (NCBI taxonomy): domain Eukaryota; kingdom Metazoa; phylum Arthropoda; class Insecta; order Diptera; family Anthomyiidae; genus Delia; species Delia radicum. Next base: position 105,805,140 of record CM037852.1, read on the forward strand.
ATTAATATAGAGTACGTTTCATTGTCCAAATGGTCTCAAAACAAAATTTCTAGGAGATCAATGTTAAAGGCAAAAAAAAAAAAAGAAGAAAAAAGCAAATGACTTACATTTCATTCTGGGTTTACCGTAATTACTCCAATATTTGTAAATTTTCTGGTTGTGGCAAATATTAAATTGAGCTGTTGTTGTTTTATGTTGATGAGGATTAATTTAACATGATGATCTCGATCAATGGCCATTTATCGGAGTCATGCTGATATGGATAATTAAAACCTATATTTTACCTTTAAACAAAAATTAATAATAATTATCATGACAAACATTTGCACTTTTAGTATAACACCAAGTACTTTCTCTTAATAGTTTTTTTTTTATAACTTTTTTTTTTCTTTTTTATTACAAGTTCTTCTTCTTCTTTTTCTTGTTTTCACTCTTTTTTTTTTTTTTTTTTTTTGTTATGTCTGCCGTCTGTCCGTCAGTTTTGATTTTCTCTATTAATTTTTTTTTTCCTTTCTTCCTTTCTATTATTTTTTTCTTTAAATTATTCACTAAAAATTATTATTGATACTATTTAATTTTTTTTTTTTCAATTGATTCACCGGCGCTATTTCTTTCTAATTATCATTTTATATAGCACTTCACTATGGGGAAATTTATATATTCCTTTCTCCCCTTTTTACCGAATACGTCTTTTCATTGCAGTTATTAAATCGAACTGGTGTAAAATAAAAATCTAGTAAAAACTAGACAGCAAACGTTTCATTCCAAACTGTTTCCTTGAGCTGTAAATCCACTTGCAGCTTTTTATTTACGCTCGCCAGTCAATGGAACTTAGGTTTTGGAAGGCAAAGATTATCCCATTCATAAAAATAATTTCATTCAAAAAAAAAAATTATCTGAAATAATTACTATTAGTGTTATAGTAAAATTTTAATATAAGAGGGGTATTACCTTTTCACAGTACAATTTTCAATTTCAAAAATTATATAAATTGAAATCTCCCAGGAATTTTCCACAGTCATAAATATTTATGAATTAATATTCTTCCTCCGGTTTTCCTAATAAAATAATAACCTGTCTTAGGAACGTTTCTAGTAGTACATGTGATAATTCCTTACCTAATCCTTAATCGGAATGAATCGGGTTCTTTGACAATAAATAACGCGTTCATAAACAATTTATTGATATTATTGAACAAATTTTAATAAGAAATTTATTTTCTTTTTGAGCAAACCATTAGATAATGTTGCTAAAACTTTAAAATTTATTGTAGCTTCCACAATTTTAGATCTCAAATCGACTTTATTATTCAACACTTGGATGAAAAAGGAAGTAAAGAAGATTCACATGTTCCGAGCTAATCTATTGTCTCGCATATTCGCCCCAATATACCATTTGTATAAAAAAAATCAGCTGGCGTATAAGTAAAATAAAATAACGTATGTTACCGACTGTATAATACAGTCAGCGACTGTATAAACAAATACAGCTATGAAAAGTTCAACCTCTAACATAAAATTTGACACTATTATGTTCAATTTAAAATAAAAAAAAATTATTCAAGTCAATGCTTGAAAATTAACTTTTTCCTAATATGAACAATATAAATTTTGCTACAAATTAGATGTCGCGACATGTCAAGATGTAGTAGTGAAAATGATACTAAAAAGTACAACTCTTATAAAAAAAGTCAACCATGTGAGATTTTTGCATCTGTTTTTCATACATAAAACAAAATTGAGGATTAAAACTACTTATATTTTGCGTTGTCTCCAACTTGTGAAAGTAATTGTCTATTAATTAAATAAAAAACAAAATAAAATATTAAAATTTAATAAAGATTAAATGTAAACTTCTAAACTAAATGTTTATAGAGATAAATAATCCAGTGAGGTGAAATTGCAAACAAATATACTAACAGGTAGACCAACATCATACGTAGATTTTTATAGTTCCTTTTTCTTATTGCTAAAAAATACCACATGTCGTATTTTGTTATTTTTCTGCAGCATTTGCGTACCTTTAGTTTCATTTAGACAACCGTTGATGTAAGTAGTTGCAAGAAAATTTTGTTTGATGCCAAAAATGAAATAAATCACAAAAATTTTAATCAAATCACTCAAATTAAAAAATCTCAAACAATTAGCCAAAAATCGCTAGATTTAAAAAACCTTCAAACATTAAAAATTAATAGCCGAAACAATGTCATAAATGAAAAATTCGAAAATGTTTTTAATTTCTGTATTAAAAATACAAAAATTGTGTTTTCGGACTTTCTATATTTAATAAGAATAGTGTTCTACCTCAAGTCCAAAATCTAATATGATATTGTCGTATTAGATTTTATTTGTTGCTTTTCAAAGAGTTTGATAATTTTCCAATTATCGTTTTCTTTTGTGGACAACTGAAGATTAGCGTGATGCCTATGAAGCAATTGCATTGTCCAATATGAAAATGCTCAAACTTTTTGAAAAGCAACAAATTAAACCCAATATGACGTATTAGATTTTGGACTTGAGGTAAAACAATATTCTAAATAATTATATAAATGTAAAATGTTTTCCAGATATGGACGTTTTAAATTTTATTTATGTAATTTTTCTGTTGTAGAAATTTTTTTTAAATTCTTGTAACTTTTTTAAAATTTTGGTATTTTTTTTTGTCGCTTTTTTCTCCAAATTTAACGAGTTTTCAAGTTGAGAGATTTTGACCATTTTTCCCCGATTTTTTGTAATTATTTTCTTCAATTTAGGCAATTTTTTCAAATACTAGCGATTTTCCACAATTTAAGCAACTTAATGTATTTATCTTTGTTGCGTTTCTTTGCCTTTCTTTGTGTATTTTTTTCATTACAAATTTTTTTTCGACGAAAATCCTTAAAAATATCTGTAGTTAAGGCCTTGGTTATATGACATTTAACTTCATTATGTTCACATATTTCTTTGATAGCAACTACATAGTTTGTTTTTTTTTTTAAAAGAAAATCCCTTTTATGTCAATAACAAGTTTTGGTTTAAATTGAGTTTTAATCACTTGCTTCAACATATCTTTCATTTGAGCGAAAAACTTTGAAAAACCTTTTTTTATATCTTTTCTTCGGATATTTTTTTAATTACGACAAATTTTGGCTTTGACTTAAATGAAGATTCAGCAAATAATTACTATTACACAACTATATGAATAGTTATAATTTGATACCTTGTACGATTTTTATTACAGATGACTGTAGTAGTATGTTGAAGTTACTGTTTGTCGTGAATATAAGTTGTGGAGCTGTCAGTTAAAAGTTGTCAAATTATGATCATCGATACAACCATTTCTACTTAATTATTTGTATATATGAAGCTTTCCATAACAACTGTCAAGGAGTGCGCGAGAAATAAATGTAACATACTTTTAGGCTTATAACCAGGGACCGTAAATAATGATTATTGCTCGTTTTTTTGAATCAAAAAATCAATCACTTAGAAGAGACATAAAAAAAATTTATTGCACCATTATTATTATTTTTTGACAATCTTTGCATATCCGTCATGATTTTTAAATTTTTGATTTTTAAAGTTTTCTTCAATGGTAATGATTATTTTTGAGTAATAATAAACAAAATCAGCCATAATCATTATTTTTGAGCAAAAAAATAAAACTCAAAAATAATCATTATTTATGATTTTTATTTTTTCGCTCACAATAAAACTCACTTTCAATGTGTGGGATGGACATATCTCAGGAAGTAGGAGGAGCTTATTGAATATTTTGGTATCAATCTCTTCTTTGGAAGATTCTCTAGCAGATTAATACATCAATCATAGTTTTGGGTGAGGTTTAAGGAGTTAATTTTTAATTTAAAAATAGGGCTTTTTTTGCCGTATTTTGTGAAAGTAACAATGTGTGGGATGGACATATCTCAGGAAGGAGGAAGAGCTTATCCAAGATTATGGTATCAATCTCCTCTTTGGAAGTTTCTCTAGCAGATTAATGCATCAATCATATTTGTGGGTGGGGTTTAAGGGGTTAATTATTAATTTCAAATAGGGCTTTTTTGCCGTAAAGTCAAAATCTGGAAGCTCGATTTTCACCGTAGACGTATGGTCTAGTGGACTTTTTTGCTCAGTACAATCCCAAGAATCAGAAACGCGAAGCGCCCATTAAGATTTTTTCCTTGTACTAAAATTTTACTTAAGAAATTTATTTTCAAATTTCTTTCTTTAGTAAAATTGTAGTAAAAAAATCGTGCTAACTTATCACAAATATAATTTGATAAAATAAAATATTCAGTTATTTTGTAATTAACTTAGCTGAAGTAAGTCTATTGTTATTTCTGTTCAAATTACCAAAATTATTCAATAAGAAATAATACAACTCTTTACTGAACTGAATTACTAAGTAGGACTTTATTGGTTGTTTTTGGTTTTGGTACTAGCAAAGCGATTATTGCCAGTGCTTTGCAAGCCCTGCCCGGTGTTAGCATTTTGACAAAGTACTTAAATCTTCGGATATCCAACGCTCAGCCAACGCTCATACCACCGTTGAAAGCACTGGGCCAATGCTTTGCCGTTCGTATTTTTCTGGCTGGGTAGTTTTTTTTAATGGATAATCAAGAAAAAGTGAATGAATTTTGTATTAAAATATTCAATGAATTTTAGTGTCGTCCGTACAAAACAAGTACAAGGCAAGCTGGTGTTTCCCGGTAAACAATTTCTTGTGTTATAAAAAATATTTGGAACAACTGAAAATCAAAATAAGGCCTCAAAATCAAAAAGGGTTTGGAGAAAGTGGCTGTTTGTTTTAAAGTTATAAGCCTGAAACCATGTTACATTTTTATCCCGAGCACTTTATGGTACCTTACAAGGAAAGTATCCCAACTGATACGCTCCGATTTCAATTATATTTGGATGTGTTATAAAGACAACAAATTTTAAATCCACCGGTTTTTTCTTAAGCGCCATATCGATGGTTTGTTGGTAAAAAGTGGAGTCAAAAATTACCCCTTGTTCGATTTTTGCAACTTTTCGGTATTTCTAAAATAGGAACAAGAGGATTTCAGATCGTATCGTTTTTGTAAAATTGCGTTGTTGTTATTGTAAAAATATGCTAATTTTTGGGTATTTTATATGAAGGTGTATACTACATAGTATCACGATCAAATTAATGTATAGAAATTCTTATTAATTTAAGGTGAACGCCTATTTTTTCTTTTTTTTTGATATTGCGCTACTTATGCTGATTTCGCGTTTTTTCCCGAAGGACCAATTTTAGTGGTTTTCTGAGAGCTGTGTGAACAAAATATAGGCAATAAGCATATCAAACTTTCTCTTTATAGGAGTACTTTGACATTTTATACACTTTTATTTTTGTTCTGTAAATTTGAGATATGTTTCTATACAAAAAGTAAAAGTATAAAACTTAATGTTTTTATATGAAGTATTAGATTTATTTCCACATACAATTATGAACGTCCATTTTTCAATATATTTTATTTGTCCGTTTCATTTAAAGGGATATAAATAAACAGTTATTTTAGCCTTATTTTGTCCACTATAATTCGGTCCTTAATATAGTTTTCTTTAAAATGGCAATATGTAATTTTTTTTAATACTGAAAATCCTATAAACAAAAATTTTCGAGGCTTTTTCAGACTTATAAATGAAACTTTCTTATGTTTACCGCTTATTTTTGAAAAATCATCACTTATTACATTGAAAAAAAAAATAATTTAACTAAAAAAATATAATTTTAAGGTACACTCGAAAGTCGTTTGAAGTTACACTTATGATACTGTTTTAAAAAATTTAAACTGTTACCAAGATTCACTAAGTAAATGTGACAATTTGAATAGCAGGGTTTAATAACGTTTAATTTATTACTTTTTTTTAGTTCTGAATAAAAATATTGTTCTTATACAATTTTAATTGACTTCAAAATTTGTATGATAATTTATTTTTGGCTTTGTAAGGTACACCATTTGTCTCTGCATGCATTATACTTATGGACATAGATCTATGGAAAACATGGGCGCAAGTCGAAATAAAACACTATCTATACTACAATTTTCTCCAAATGGGCAACATATACGCAAAAAATGGAACGTTTTAAGGTACACCCGTTTCATGGTATATATGAAATAAAAACTTCAAAAAACGGAAACCTAACACAAAATGTTAGCAAATCAATAAAATAAGATTAGCATTTTTATATTGGTGTTTTTGAAAATGACACAAACTGCTTAGATCTGGCATCAGATCTGGACAAAGAGATCATGAAATCTTTTTAGATGTTAACAGATCTGGCACCAGATATGATCATATATGACTTGATGTGCTCATATTTGGGAATACAAATAAAACAATTTCCAGATCCGTTCAGATATGAACAGATCTGGTACTAGATCTGATCACATATGGCTATAAAGTGCATGACAAATGCCGTATCATAACATATATGATCTGATCTGGCTCCAGATCTAATTATATTCAATCATATCTAATTAGATTCAATCATATCAGTTTAGATCTGATCAGATCCAATCTTTTTTACTCGAGTGTTTAAACATTGTTTAAAATAGACAACAATAGTAAAAGTTATGCCTGAAACACTTAAAAAGGCTAAAACTTTGTAACCATAATAAAATATAGTGACCGTCCACTGTAGCGAACAAATAAGATACCACATTATTTTTCTTAATTTTTATTTTTTCATGGAATTAAGTTCTTTCATAAAACTGTGAATAAAATTCTTACCGTTGGCAAAAATACGACTTTGAAAATTATTTAAAACTTGTTTGTTGTTATTCACTTTTTCTGTTAACTAAAAATTACACTTTATGTTGAGTTTTTTCTAACTACACAAAAAATATTAGAAATTAAACACAAATTCTCTTCTATCTTTTTTTTTTTAATTAAAAATGTTGTTTCATTTTTAATTAGTATCAAATTGGACAATAAATTCTATAAGTTGTATGCGGAATAGTTAGTTTGGAAAGCCTCGTATTCGTAGTATGTATTATGCGTGTTCTTTTTATTTTTGTTTTCTTTATAACTTTTATATAAAACCAAAGTAATAATAATAAAGAAAAGAAAGACATGTCATTAATTTTAATGAGCGCAAAAAAAGACATACGCTTATTGCAATGTGTTCTGGGATAACTTATACTATTTATAGTAAATATCCCAGCAATGTTTTTTAGAACTGGTTACCTTTAAATCTATTACATAACAGCTTATTTTAGCAATCGTTTCTAGAACCGGTTCTTGGGAGTCAAAATATAAGATTTCATTGTCCTAAAACCAGTTCTACAACTTGTTCTAGAACCGGTTATAAGTCAACTTTGTTGAGAGGTACACAAAAATAATCGGTTGTAGAACATAAATTAGAACCTATTATAGTACAGTACAAGTTATTCTGCAACCTGTTAAATGAATTTTACTTTTGGGTCTATAACTTAAAAATGCGGTATTCAGAACTGATGGCGTATCTTTTGCATATGGTTTGTGTCTTTTATTTTACTGGGATGTTAAGCGAAGAAAAAAAAATATAAAAAAATATTTTGAACTTACAATTTTAATTACAATTGGGAAAACAAGTTTTAAAGAAAAAAAAAAAAAAACAAATGATAAAATTTTATACAAATCTGAAAAAATATATAATCGTTATTAATTTAAACAAATCGATATTGACCAAATGCTTTTGCGAATCAAAGAATTTGCAACAAAATGACATCGATTTGATATTGCATATTTGCTATAAATGCTTATTTTTGCATATTTTACCATTTAATTTCATATTTTTGCATATTTCGTAAAAACTTAAATTATGATTAAACTAAGAATATAGAAGAAAGCATTTCTTTGGATTAATATGGAAAAGGCGTATCTCGGTTATTTCTCGAATTCGCGTTTAAAACGCGTTCTCGTAGACCATTCCCAAATACAGCTCTTCTAAAAAAAATTTGCAAGTTTTGATTGCAAATAACGTACTTTTTTTAGCCATTAAAAGAAAAGCCCAAACTAATTTAAGCATTATTTTGAAAGAAAAAAACCTATCTCATTTAAAGTTGAATTTGTTGTTTTGGGATTGCTTAAGAATTGACTTAAATTTTTTTTTTTTTTTTTTTTTTTTTTTAAAAGAGAGGCAACACTCAGGAAATACTTCCTATATTTAGTGTGTTGTGTGTTTAGTGTCTTTGGAAAGGGATAGTATAGAGATGAAAGGTGGGGAAAGATCAAGGGCTTCAGACATGGCAACACTTTAATTGCGCGAGATGATAAGTCTTAGAACAGTTGTTGCTCGCCACCTGATGGAGAGTTGGCGAACTTATTGAAGCTTTTTGGTTCATAGCCCTGATTCATTATTTTACTTCGGTGGGGCTAATTGCTATGGGAACACCGAAGGTGGACATTGCGATACGTATGAGGGATAGAAAAAACTCATACATATTAATTTGATGTTGCCGGCACCGGGGATCGAACCCGGCACCTTCTGTGTAAAAGTCCAACGCGCTAACCATTACACCACAATGCCTAAATTGGTGCGTTTTTACCTTTGTGTTGAACGTTTTTAGTTTAACATGTTTATATATAATCCAAATAGGACAAAGAAATTATTGGACCCGTATTTTTTGGGTGCGAAATTGCACAATTAGTGGTTGAAAATGGGGGTAAAAAATTATCCCATTTTTATATGAAAACATTTCTGAAATTTAGATTTATTTGCACACAGTATTAAAGAAGTTGAAAAACAAAAATTTTGTTTTCTATTTATGTTTTGTTGTGGACCCAGGGTTGCCACTTTTTTGAAATATTAACAAAAGGTCTTCGCAAAAAGTCATCTTATAGTCGAAAGATTAAAACAAATTGATAAAAGGCCAAGACATCCCTCGATTCAATTAAATAAGCACTAATCAACGGGCAAATAGGCTAAAGAGAATTCAATATGAAAATTTCTTCAAATTCATGCTCATGAAATTTGTATGTATACTCGGTGCCGCGAATTTTCTTCAGCAAAATAAAGGTGAATGAAAAACAATGTTTTTCTTATTATTCTTAAATAAATAGTTACACAAAACTACTTTAATAATTAAATTATTAATGAATAATTAGTTTTTTTTTTTTTGCTTAAACTTAAGTTTTTTGTTTGTAAACACGATCTTATCGACATTTTATTTTTTCAACTGCCGGCTCATCCAGAAACAAAACAATAAATTTTATAAAAGAAAATATTAAAAAGTATAAAAAAAAAATCACAAAAGAAAATAATACCTTAAACCGGAATTGAACTCGGAACTTTCTGACTACAAATTTTTTTAAATAAAGCCTCATAATTTTTATAAATGCTCTACAAGTGGTTAGACTTTTGAGGCGTTGGCAATTTCCGACTGAATAGCACTGGTAAAACATTTTTTGCAAATGTTTCTTTGTGCAGACCATGGAAATTATTGTAAAACAAATACTGGCAAAACGCTTTGACAGCACTGGTAAAGCGTTGCAAACAAGTGTTCTGCTAGTAATTGAATTACAATTACTCGGTTAACCAGTGGAACGCCAGTGCTTGATTTTTTGTGCCGCTGGCAGTTTCTGACAGGGTAACTTTTAGTTGTAAAACTTAATTTGAATGCATTGTAATATAACAAATTAAAACCAGAAAAATAAGTCAGATATGTTAAGGATAAAGCATAATTTAAATATGTCTGCCAAAATATGCATACATACATTTTCGGTAACAAAGAAAAAAACTTTTTAACAAAATTATTTTTTTTTTCTACAAAGTTTTAATAAAAAATGTTGTTTTTGTTATAAAAAATTTCTTCTCCAAAAATTATGTACCTACTTGGCATTTAATTTAGAAACAGAGCAACAAATATATTAAACATTTAGCAAAAAAGAAGTAAAAAACAACTGATATTCTAATTAATATGCAAAACACGCATACCCAAAGCACTTAAGTATGCGTTTTTTCCCTTTGTATGTGTATGTTGGTTTTTTTTTTTTCTATATTTAAATAAAACTTTGAAAATTTATATATATTGTGTGGCCCTATGTCTACATGTACACCAAAGTTTTATGGAATATTTTCAATAGAAAATCGATAAAATTACTGGTTGTTGGAGCAGAAAATACTAAACAGAAGTGAACAAAAATTGTATATTTTTATTAAGGAGTTTTGCGAAGAAAGTGTAAAAATAAATTGGTAATACAACTTACAAAAATGCTAAATTAGTTTTAACAAGGGATTAGAAATTCTAGAATAAGACAAAAGTAAAGATATACATATACATATGTATTTGTATAATATAGTTTATAAGAATATGTCTAGGCTTTATAAAGGGTCAGCCATCTAACGTATTTTTTTTCAACTAGTGCTTATTTCGTGAATGGTAACACTTAGCTCATGTCTGATTTGACACATAATTAGTTTTATCCTTCCGCTGAACGAATATGGTTGTGTATACGCTTGAACAACGCTGGGAAATATTGCGACATTACTTTGAAAATCATGGTAATGTTGCAGAATGTGTGCCGATACACCCAAAACGAGTCACTGTTTGGTGCGGATTTTGGTCCCGAGGCATAATTGGGCCATTTTTCTTCGAAAATGAGCAAGGAGTGGCCGTTACAGTCAATGGCGATCGTTATCGGGTCATGTTGAACGAATTTTTGTTCACAAAAATTGAAGAGGAGGAAATACAGCTGCACACAATCGATAATGTGCTTAAAAATTGGACCGATCGTGTAGGCTACTGCATGGCCAGCCGAGGCAGCCATTTGAATGAAATTATTTTCCATTATTAACCGGAAGGATTGTACTTTCAAATAAAAAAAGAAATTTGAGAAAATATTTAGTAGTTTTTTTTATAGCAATTTCAAAAAAAAATTATTTGGCGGACCCTTTATAACAAATAAACAAAGTCAAGCATTTAGTTAAGAAATTTGTAAAATGTTTGTTTTAAAATATTTAATATATTATTCATTCTTCGAAAGAAGACCAACAAATTGTCATGTCTTTCGATTTTCTTTATTTTTTTTTTTTTATTAATTAATAGTCATATAATTACAAATTATATACTTTTACCCTAACCGAGCGAAAACAGACCAGTGCCTCTTGTGGGAATCGAACCCACGACCCCCGCACTGATAAGCCAGCACGCTACCAACTAGCCTACCGGGGCGAACATATTTTCTTTATATTAAAAAAAAATATACTCTCTATAGAGCCCATAACACATCTTCATATTCAATTTTTAGAAATTTTAAAAACTAGCGATTTTTCTATGGTTTTAATTTTCAACAAAAAAAAAAAAAATCAAAAAAATAGAAAAGTATATAACTTTGAAGAGCCTTAAATTCGAAAGTTGTTATCGGATTTCTTTGGTTAGCCTTTTTCACACTTATGCAATAAAAAAATACATATTGTATATATTCCTTCACTTACAATGTAAAGGATAGAATATGATGACATTTGAAAATAACTGCCAGTCAAATTTCAACTTAATTAGTTGAACTGGCAACTGTGGTAATAATTAACAACTAAACATAGCTTTATAGAAAATAAGTTCGCAGTAAATTTCGTCATACTCAAAAACTAAGTTACGGCACATTTTTAACCTAACTAGTTGAGTTAAATAGATGATGTTTACAATTTAACACTTTAAGGCACGAAGAATGTTGATGAAGGCCGTTGCGGGCTAGAAAGTTAACTCCATTCATGCAGGTGTCAAATAACTTTTTTTCTAATTGTTTTTTCTGTTAATTAAAGTAAATTATCACAAATAAAATTATAATTTTTCTGTTAATATGAAAAATTTTTCATGATCTTGAACCGAACTAACCAACAACTCACATACAATTTATATAGATCAACAATAAAAATTCACTATTAACCACTCACAAGGTACAGTGCAAAAATTCGCTTAATATATATGCTAGACATATGTTGAAAAACGAATAAAATCTTCAATGTTTGATATTCCTTCACTTACAATGTAAAGGATAGAATATGATGACATTTGAAAATAACTGCCAGTCAAATTTCAACTTAATTAGTTGAACTGGCAACTGTGGTAATAATTAACAACTAAACATAGCTTTATAGAAAATAAGTTCGCAGTAAATTTCGTCATTCTCAAAAACTAAGTTACGGCACATTTTTAACCTAACTAGTTGAGTTAAATAGATGATGTTTACAATTTAACACTTTAAGGCACGAAGAATGTTGATGAAGGCCGTTGCGGGCTAGAAAGTTAACTCCATTCATGCAGGTGTCAAATAACTTTTTTTCTAATTGTTTTTTCTGTTAATTAAAGTAAATTATCACAAATAAAATTATAATTTTTCTGTTAATATGAAAAATTTTTCATGATCTTGAACCGAACTAACCAACAACTCAAAGAATGCATTTTTTATGCAAAAGCAATTTTTATATGCATTTTTGGAATTCTTTTTTTTCCCCCTTTGAAATCAAAAATTAAAAATATGTTTATAAAATAATATCTTGCCTTTTCTTGATTTTTTTAAATAAACCTTAAACATTATTTCCATACAAAAAATTGAATTTTTTGTTTAGTTTGTAATTTTTATATTTTGAACGGCTTTTACAACAGATGTTTTTCTTTGTTACCGAAAATATATGTATGCATATATTGGCAGACATATTTAAATTATGCTTTATACTTAATATATCTAACTTATTTTTCTGGTGTTAATTTGCATTATATTACAATGCATTCAAATTAAGTTTTACAACAAAAAGTTACCCAGTCAGAAACTGCCAGTGGTACAAAAAATCAAGCACTGACGTTCAGCTGGTTAACCGAGGAATTGCAATTCAATTACTAGCAGAACACTTTCTTGCAATTTCATTGCCAAAGCATAAACACATAAACCTAATGAAATCACTTTTTTGTTTATAATGAACTTATTGTAAGTTTTAAACTCTTTAAAAACCGGTTCAAAATATAAAAATTTAATGAAAATTATTCAAGTTCGAGGCCATACTCTATATTTCTTTAGTAGGATATTGTCCTAACAAATAATCTATAGAGTTTTTTGTTTTCAAATTTATTATTTGACCCTTTCAGAAATGTGTTGCTTAGGGTGGGGCGATTAGTATGGAAGGAAAAAATCTTAATGGGCGCTTCGCGTTTCTGATTCTGAGCAAAAAAGTTCACAAGACCATACGTCTACGGTGAAAATCGAGCTTCCAGACTTTGACTCTACGGCAAAAAAGCCCTATTTTGAAATTAAAAATTAACCCCTTAAACCCCACCCACAAATATGATTGATGCATTAATCTGCTAGAGAATCCAAAGAAGAGATTGACACCATAATCTTGGATAAGCTCCTCCTACTTCCTGAGATATGTCCATCCCAGACATTGTTACTTTCACAAAAAACGGCAAAAAAAGCCCTATTTTCCAATTAAAAATTAACCCCTTAAACCCCACCCACAAATTGATGCATTAATCTGCTAGAGAATCTTCCAAAGAAGAGATTGATACTATAATCTTGGATAAGCTCCTCCTACTTCCTCAGATATGTCCATCCCATACATTGTTACTTTCACAAAATATGGCTAGAAAGTCAAAATGTTCCCATTATCACAACACGTTTTGAAAGCGGTACCAATCCCATGCCAAATATCAAACATTCATATAAAATAGTTTACTCACTACATGAGAACTACTATATGAGCTTGAAGTTAAAGATTATAACCATTGATCAAAAAATAAATTGAAAACTTGTTTGTTATGTGCAAGGTCCACCTCTGGTGGATATTCAATACACGTTTTTAGTTTTTCTCTCCTTTTTATATTTTGTTTAGTTTATAAACAACACAGGGGGAGTAAACTAGAATGTACTTTGTCTTTAATACAAGTTAGATATAATTTTTATTAAAAATAAAAATTATGTTTTTTTCGACCTTTAATTGTGCAATGAAAATGAAACTTATTCAAATTCGAGGCCATACTCTATATTTCTTAATTAGGATATTGTCCTAACAAATAATCTATAGAGTTTTCAAATTTATTATTTGACCCTTTCAGGAATGTGTTGATAGATCTATTTCGGGAATTTTCTAGGTTCCCATCAAACTTGTAAAAATTTAAATTAAACAAAAAATTTAATTTGTTGTATTAAAATAGTGGATAAAGTTTTTTTTTTAGAAAATCGAGAAAATTAGATGATATTCGTGTCACAGCAAAAGCGAAATTTTGATATTTTAAATAACAAATTTAAAATATTCTATTTTGCCATCTTACAAAACTGTTGAATGATGAAAACAATTTCGAAAATGCCTCTAAAATGCATTTTCAAAAATAATGCATTTTTTTAAATATGCGTTTTTTTTATTGCATTGGTGTGAAAACGGATAACCCCATAAATCGAATACTTTTTGAATCAGAGAAATCCGGTAACAGCTCTCAAATACAGAGCTCTTCAAGTTACATACTTTTCCGTTTTTTTTTTAACTTGTTTGAAAATTAAAACAGCGAAAATTAAAACCGTGACAATTAAAAAAAACTAAATATTTGGATGTGTTATGGGCTATGGGATTATGTGTGTAGAACAAATTAATGAAGACCCTCTGTTAATTCATTTGCGTTGTATCATGGATTTCATGACATAACTTATTCATCTTTATGTAATTTGTCTTTGATTAGGTATCGATCGTATACGTAATATTTCAATTCCAATTAATAATAATCATACGCCACAGGACATGTTATTTTAACCTTCTGTTATTTATATTTGTAAAGTAATAAACTTAACATTTTTTGATTTAAATCATACCCAGTGTGGAAACGGTAAAAAGGTATTATTACTTTTTGACTACCAGCAATGGGTCCAGCTTACTCTGTGTATTACATTTAACCAGATGACTTACTGATTACCAGTTACTTTTTATATTATTTATTATAAAATGTTCAATAAAACCAATTGTTATTATATGTATTTTTTTGTTTGGAAAATCTGTTATTATTTATTTTTGTCAATATTTTTTAATGTTTCGTATGATAAACCATCATTCCTATGATACCTCATTCGGCAAAATTTCAGTTTATGGGGGACACCCCTGGAAAAAAAAAAAAAAATGCCACGACCCCTTAAATGACCCCAGGAGTGCGAAAATCATAATGAATAAGGGGGCTCACGCCCCTTATGGGCGTGGCAGTCGAAAAACGACCCGGCCCACCTACGTAGACAATATGGGTATCAAATGAAAGCTAATGTCTTCACGATTCCAAAAATAGCCGTAGTTGCCAGATCGGGCGATTTTTGTAGCCGATATGGCCATTCGCTTAGTAAAGTTTTTCTGCGTGACCGGCCTACGGCCGGGCTTAGGGGTTTTTAACTCCAGTATGTCTTAATTCTAGACGGCGGGGATCTCGAGTGCTCGGCCTCTGGCCGAGCTAAAAAGAAATAAACAAAAAAAAAAGTCCTTCCCCCATTTTATAAAAATTAACATATCTTCCTCAAATTCTGGACGATCTGGCAACTACGGGTATTTTTGGAATCGTGAAGACATTTCCTTTCATTTGATACCAATATTGCCTAAGTAGGTGGCATGGGTCGTTTTTCACCCCCGCCCCTATTTAACAAAAATGGCCGTATCGGCTGCAAAAACCGCCCGATCTGGCAACTATGGCTATTTTTGGAATCGTGAAGACATTAGCTTTCATTTGATACCCATATTGTCTACGTAGGTGGGCCGGGTCGTTTTTCGACTGCCACGCCCATAGGGGGCGTGAGCCCCCTTATTCATTATGATTTTCGTACTCCTGGGAACATTCTGAAGGGGATGGCATATTCAGATTTTTTCTCTAGGGGTGTCCCCCATAAACTGAAATTCAGCCCCTCATTCTATTAGTGCATCTTATGAAGAAAGTTTATGAGTGTGAATATTTTTAATATCGAATACCTCATCACTTCCGTTCTGATTTATAAAAAAGTCTCTTAGTTTTTAAAGAACATTTATGAACATTTATATAATTACGAGTCTTGAAGCTATCTTATCTTCAAAATCCTAAAAAATCGGTTATACCTTAACCTTTTTTGCAATCAAATACCGTTTTTGCAGGAAAAAAAACGAAACTTAAAATTTATATCTTCTATTGGGCAGTCGCACAGTAATTCCAAAAGAAATTTTTTTGAGCTAATAACATTTCCGATTATAAAAATTCTTTTTTTGGTATTTTAAGTTACAACATTTTACACAAAACCAGTTTTTTTAATTTTTAATTTTTTTAAATATCTTGTAAATATAAAATCTTTCATAAAAATAGGCAGAAAATAGTTTAGTCTGATTTAAAAATTAATAGTGTTTATAATTTTTAGAGAAAAACGTTTATTCTTCTTCTTAACCTCAACATTTCTAAAATAAATCTTTTTTTTTTTTGTTTTTTTCACCGAAACCCAATTAAAACTTCGGGTGATTTTAATGATATACACCTTGAATTAAAGGTATTTTGGTCCTCTATTGACTCCTTCAACAATATTTTTGTTTTTTATTTATATCTGTCTATAATGATCAATTTACTTTTCAAAAACTGACGCAGCGGAACAGGGCATTCCAAAATTACAATATCCTTTTTTCATAAATTAATTCTTTCTTTCACTCAAAGTGATATTTGTGGACGAGAAAAAAATGCAATTTCGCGACCTACGTAATGACATTACCACGTGGCGGTAATGTCATGACGTGAGCTGCGTTTTCTTCAGCAGGTACGCTGAAAATTCAGTTCACATCATAAAAAATGAATAGTACTGATTATACTGCAGTATTGCAATGCAGTTTTGTGTTATTTTTACGAGCACCCCAATACAAACTGGATTTTCATGCAAGGCAATGCAATAATTCATAACAGAAACGAAACTAAAAAAAAAACAGTTGAAGCTATAAATATTTAGTTATATCTGAGCTAAATTCTGGTTAATTGAGAGTAACAAATTAATCTGCTGAAATCGGTAAATAAATTTCTAAATATTAGTAACAAACAAATCGCAAAAGATGCGAAATTTTCAAATATTTTCGAAGATTTTTTTTAATGCGAATGAAAAGCTGCGCTTCTGGTATCAGCAGTCTACAATTTCTTAGCAAAAATTTCTGTTGATTTTAGCAAAATATACTGTTGTTTGCATTCTACTTAATTCGAGGAAAATTTCATTCGATCAACATTTGTGTTGATATTACAGTTTTTGTTTGCTGTTTTTAGTCTACAAATATTTAGTAAAAGTTTTTGCTACTTTAATCAGAGTGAATTGCTATTTTCAATTAACTAAAAATCAACTCGAATATAACTTAAATTTTGTAAATTTAACAGATCTATTTTTGCTGTTCTTATTTTATTAATATTTATAAAAAATCAACAGTTATTTAAAACTTTAATCGGTAAAGTTGTTTCAATGGAATATACAGTTAAATTTCCAAAGAAATATATTTTTAGCGGTCTGTCTGTTATTCAACAAAAAAAAAAAATAAACAAAAAACGGACTTTCCGTAATAGTTAAAATATTCAGTTAAAATTTTCTGCTTAAAACAAAAAAATTTTATATTATATTGAGTATTTAAATAAACGAAAACAATCTATTGTTTTTATGGATTTTGTCAATTAATTTTTCAACAGTTGAAAATAAACTTAACTCAAATAAAAAAGTTAGTAAAGTCAGCAAAAAATTTTGCTGAGTCAGCAAAATTTTAGTCAGGAGGGTGCTTGCAAAAAAATTGCTAACGTCAGATTTTTAGCAACAAAATTAGTAGATTCAGCAAAAGTTTTGCTAACACTTAGTAGATTAGAAATTAAAAAACCCTTGCTAAAAATTAATAAAATTTTTGCTGAAAAAACTCAAAAAAATTGTAGAAAAATTATACTTTAGTTAATGTATTTGCTGAAAATCATAAAACATATTTTTGTGATTCTGTTTAAAATAATTTACAATACGTTACAAAATATAAAAATGTTCATACTCCCAAATTGAGGATATGAATTAATGTAATATAGAAATAATTAATAATGTAATATAGAAATAATAATAATAGAAATAATAATATAAAAATAATAGAAATAATTTTACATAAACGAAATTATCTTTGAACTACTTACATCAATTATTGTCTAAATGATGCTATCTTTTAAAGGAACGCAAATGCCGAAGAGAATTATAGAAACGAAACAAAAAAAATAACAAAATATAACATATACAACCCTTTTTTGCAATAAGAAAAAGGAAACAGAAAAATCTACCTAAGATATATGTCTTTCGCTTTAGTCTGTCTACTTATTGCATATTTGTTTGCAATTTGACCACACAAGATTATTAATATATATAAACATTTAGTTTACAAATACATATTTAATCTTTATTAAATGTAAATATTTTATTTTGTCGTTTATTTAATTAATAGATTAAGTTGTTTTAATCCACAATTTTGTGTTATGTGTGAAAAACAGATACAAAAATCTTCCATGGTTGATTTTTTTATATGATGTCTTACTAAAGCTTTCCTCGTCACTAGTACACTAACTACACTAACTATAACTAAAATTTTAGTTTAAAACATAATTTTAGCAAAAAATTAGCTGAAAAATAATATACCTGATTTACAAGATGTTTTACTAACTTTTCTAATAACTCATTTTTTTAAGTGTAAAAAATACAATTACTTTAAACGAAAAGTCCTGTTTTTAACTGATTTTCAGTTAATTTAATGTGTATGTTCAGTAGTCTTTACGGAAAAAATATTGTGAGTGTATAAGTGTATAAAATCTATTGGATATATTGGTTCATAAGATTTGCGCCAATGATAGACAGTCTAATACATTTGAAGAGCTAAAATCCACCATTTCAAGAGAGTGGTAAAATTTGAACTTACATTTATTACAAAACTTAAACATTCTATCCCTAAACGATTATTTGAGCTGATAAAAATTAATGGTATTTAAATTGACTAATTAAAAGTTAAAAAGCGATTTTTCTTTAAAAAATTTTGTTATAAATACGAAACTCAGAGAATATAAGGGTTTTTTCAGATTTTGTAATTAGAATATATAGCCAACAAAACAAACAATAATTAACAGCTGTCAAAATTAAAATAACTTTATTAATTAAAGTTTTATAGAGCTACCAAGTATTAACTTCAGCTTATAAATATGAAATGGACATTATAGTAACATCTACAGCAGCTCTAAACTATACATAAAACGTTTTAATGAATAAAATTTAAATAAATTTTAATACAAATACAAATTATGTCGATTCATTTAGTTACAAATTTAATCGCTTTTAGAGAGTTTTTGTAACTTAACCACTTTAGCGAATTTTTTTGAAAATTGTTGAATAACTTTTTTATGTTTAGTGCCAAAAATTATCCAAAGGGATATAGGAATAAGCTGCTGTTTTCAGGTTTGGAATAATTTTTTTATGTAGCCCAAAAACCAGATGTAGCGCGACATAAGAGAACATTCTCTCTTATTTATAATGTTTTTTTTATACAGGAAAAAAAATCTTTCGAAAAAGTTTTCATAATAGGGTATCCCGTTAAAAAAATGTTTAAGTAATAGCACTAAAACGATGACTATTAAAGAGCTGAATACTGGAAAAAATTGGAGGGTACTTTTAGGTCCCGACACACTATTTAAAATTTCAAAAATGATACGTTTTTGTCAAAAAAGTTGTCTTACTTTTTGTCGAAAATAGGTTCAAATGTTTCGTTATGTAGAGCTTGTTATGGGAAAAATATTCAAATTTTTTTTTAGAATACTTTTGGTCCACCACATAATTTTTTAAGTTTTCAGCAAATATATAATATTTTATATTTTTTTTTATTTTCATTTTGAACTGTCAGGTGTGAGATCGAAATTAAAATGTTACCATTACAAATATAAAACTCTAATTTCTAACAAATATAAGAGAAGATGTAAAAATATTGTGGGGATCATCGCTAGATGGAGTGCCGCACTTTCGACCTAAGCGACTAGGTCATCTTCAGCATCATTCTAATCCACCACCCACAAGAAACTCTAGGTTTGATCAACCGCAGAAAATCGGTGATGTTAATTGATTATCCGAATAACATGTGTTATTTTCGTCTTTTCTTACAAGTTTAGCCAACAGCATTAATTCTTAAAAGTCTGCCAAGGCCCTGCCAAAGGCCGACAGTCCAACTGATAATATTACCATTACTGGGAGCAAATTGGATATCCGGCATGTATACTAATCTTTAAACACAACATATGTTTTTTTAATGACACTTAACTAGCGTAAAAATAAAAAAAAAATAATAAGTAAATTTTTTTTTTTTTTTAAATGCATTTATTTTCATTTCGCGATTTGCGGATTAAAAAATTATGCTAAGCAATTTTTAATTATTTTTCTTGAAATGTTGACATAAGCAAAGCGTTATTTGATTGGTTGTTATTAACAATATACAAAAAAAATATGTTATTAGTATGTATTTGCTCTAAACTAAAAAAATTTTGTGGTGAACCAAAAGTATTCTAAAAAAAATATGAATGTTTTTCCCATAATATGATCTACATATTTTTTTTTTTTTTTTTTAAGAGAAGCAACATTTCAGAAATTCTTCCTATTAATTAATGCGTTGCTTTCTTTGGAAAGGGGATAGTGGAGAGATGAAAGGTGGTGAAAGATGAAAGGCTTCAATCATGGCAACACTGTAATTGCGCGAGTAGATAAGTCTTAGAACAGTTGTTGCTCGCCACCTGATGTAGTGTTGGCGAATTTATTGAAGCTTTTTGTTTCATAGTCCTGATTCATTATTTTACTTTGGTGGGGTTAAGTGCTATGGGATCACCGAAGGTGGGCGCAGCGATACAAATAAGTGATAGGAAACTCATACATATTATTTTTCTAAATTGATGTTGTCGTCACCGGGAATCGAACCCGGGACCATCTGTGTAACAGTCCAACGCGCTAACCATTACACCATAATGCCCACAAACTTTTGAGCTCTTTCTCGACAAAAAAAATAAGACAACTTTTTTTTTTAGCAAAACGTACCATTATTGAAATCTTAAATCGCGTATCGGCACCTAAAGTACCCTCCCAAAAAAAATCGTTGATTTTCCATATTCAGCTCTCTAATACTCATCGTTTGAGTGCTATTACTCAAGCAAATTCGCAAAAACGTCCTCTGGCTTGACTCAAACCGATACATTACATACAACGGACAAAATCAAGTTTATAATAATTTGTCTACCTTAGCCTCATTTTCACAATGTCCCGTCAGCTACTGAGTTGGACCTCAACTGACACATTTTTTGTTGTTGCTTACCATATAAATTTACAATTTAACTGGTTGTTAAATTTTAACTGAATATACAGTAATCGGGCCTTAGTGTATAAACTCGCTGATTTCGTAAACCTAATTGTAAAATCAAAACAATTCGGAAAGCAAAATGTTTACATATCAATATACTTTATATATCATTGTATGTTGTATGTGTGTTTGTTGTATTACAATTTGTAAAACAACATGTATGCCAACAAACATTATTTGTATGAGAAGAGCCGTGGTATGCTAATTGTTCAAAAATGTTTTAATTTTTTTATTTTTAATATATACTACATAAAATGACATACGAGTACCAAGTATATTTATATGTTAAAATTGTTGCTCTTCAAATAGTTTTGGTTTTATAATTAGGTTTATACACTTTGGCAAATTCTCATAAAGTTGATTTTGTCTGTTGCATGAATGTCTGGGTTTGAGTTAAGCTAATTATCGTTTTCTATTGCGGATAACTGAAGATTTGGGTGAAGATAATGAAACATTAGTATTGTCGATCATGGAAAAAAAATTTTTAAAATTTTTAAAAATCTACAAACAAAATCTAATACGACAATATCATATTGAAATTTTGAACTTGAGGTAGAACAATATTCTAACAAAATCTGTGAAGATTTAAATTTTCTTTGAATAAAATTTAAAATACTGTTGCTTTAAATAATTCGTTTAATTTCTGTAAAAACGTCAAGATATGGCCTTACTTTACATATTGACTTCCTTATCAGTCAGTTACATGCATGTTTTTCTTTACCACTTGTTTAAAATACTTCACTTACATGCAATAAGAATGTGGATGCGAAGGAATTGTTTTATTTCTTCCCCCTTTTTTTTGTTGCCTGTTTTGTTTGTAATTATTGCAACACTTTACAATAAAAACAAAGGAAATTAAAGAAAAATAAGAGCTTTTTCATATTTAAACCGTTCCGTTTTTTTTTCGTTCTTAGTTTAAATAACAAAAAGGGGGGAAATGCAAAACAAATCTAGAAGAAAAAAAGCATACAAAAATTGTTAAGTAAAGTTAACTAAGCACTTGACTTGTTGTTTATGGTACAAGTAGTAATACTCACTTGTTTAATAATATCTACACAAAATCCTGAACATATTCTTGGATTTTTTTTCCATCCATTTTTCTTCAAAGAAACAAAAGCTGAAAAAAACCAACAACAGCAGCAGCAACACAATATGAAGCAAAAAAAAAAAAAACAATGGCGAACTTGACGTAATTTAAAAACAAGTCATGCGTATGGCTTCCTTGGTGCTCTTTAGCTTTACAAAACATGCACACACTTTGAAAAAGTATATTAAAATATATGTGTGTGAGTATGTGTTTGTGTGTGGTGTGTATTAGGTTTGTCATTTAATCGGGTTTTTGTTTTGTTCGAATAAACACCCAAACAATTTTTGATCAAACGTTCAAACGATTAATTTTTAAAAATTTATTTGATTTACAATCAAAAGAGTAACAAATAAAAATTATTTTCAAAATACATAAATAACGATATTCGACGGCCAAAAAACTGCCTTTGAAACGCATCTTGTGCACTCTTAATCCACATTTTTTTTCTCATTTGCAGTTTTTGAAATATCGCGGTTTTTATATATACACAACATTTTTGTTCCTAAAATTTTCTTTATTTTTTCAAAATTTTATAGTAAAATCATAACATTTATTTAAGAATATAAATCTAAACAAAATTATCAAACAAAATTATTATGGAGGCCTCTAGCTTTTCTAAAACTTCGGGTTCTGATGAGATCTTCAGCCAGATCGAAATACTAAAATCAACCTAGCTAATATGTTTAATTTGCTTTATTTTTGTGAATATACGGAGGTTGAAAGCTCGTTATAAATTGAAAATAAAAAAAATTATCTTTAATTTAAGTATAATCATTAAATAGGTTCACATTTTTTTCTTATTTCAAAATGGTACCAGGCTCAAAAGTTTGCATATCGAAACATATGCTGAACATTTGAGCCCGCTGAAAGAATTACCTAGCTAGAGCTTTGAAAACTTCTACATGTTCGAGTAGAAATTTTGCTTTAGTTACATCTAACTTATAAATATTTGTTAATGTTCACTGCCAGCTTAAATTTGCAAATGCAAATAATTGAAACTTAATTCAAAAAATTTTACAATTCAACTCATAATTCAAAAATTTTGAAAATATCACATGTTATTTGTCAAAATTAAAAATCTTAATTTTTCAGTGGGTTTTAATTTTTCAGTGGGTTTTAAATACAAAAAAAATACTCGAACTGGTATTGCTTTATACCAGCAGTTCCCAGCAACTTTTGCTTCACGGAACCCTTGACGGACATTTTCTGGTTCACGGACCCCAAAACAATTGCTTTCTCCATATATTCAAAAAAAAAAAAAAAAAATGGAAGGGTAAAGAAACAAACAAAAATTGGATTTTTTTTTTTAAATGAAAAAAAAAACAAAATACAGTAAACTCCAAATAAGATGAACTCCGAGGTATGTGAGACTCTTATTTACTGGAATAATTTGTTTTTCACTTTTTTTTTACCATAAAATATTAAATTTTTAAATATTGTGAAATTCTTTTATTTGATTTCAGAAATAGGTAGTTAGTTTTTGATACAGTTCAGAAAGATTTTCTGTGTCTTCGTTTAAAGACACAGGAAAAGACATTTAAGAGAACTTGCAACATTTTCAGAATTCCATAATAAAAATGGAAAATTATATAAACACTTTTTGTGCGACTTTAAAAACAGTTCATCTTAAGCAAGTTCGTATTAACAGTTGATACTTTGAAGTTGTTACCAAAACGACAGGACTTTTAAATTAGTTCGCAGCAACCGATGTTTTTTTATCTTTACCGAGTTATTGTAAGTAGTGGAAAATGTATATAGTTTTTCACAATTTAACAATTAAAAAGATTCCAAAAAAAGCTATAATATTGGAGCCATATACTTTTTTTAAGAATTTTTGAAAAAAAAAAATCTCTATTTGATGAAAATTGTGAATAGAACCAATTATAAAAACAATCAGCGAGAGGAACTTATCAAATATGGTACACAAGTATTAAAAGGACCTAGTGACTGTAAGCGAAAGGCAATTTTAGGCAAATAAAATTTATCTAAATAAAATATTGCAAAAAATGTTTAATATTTGAGCCCTAGAACTATTTTGTTACTAGTTTTTGAATAAAAAAGCTCTATTTGATGAAAATTGTTAATAGCATCAATTATAAAAACAATCAGTGAGAGGAACTTATCAAATATGGTGCACAAGTATTAAAAGGACCTTATTACTGTAAGCGAAAGGCAATTTTAGGCGAATAAAATTTATCCAAATAAAGACTTCAATTATTCAATTTAAATTTTTTTTTTGATAATTTGAACTATTAATTTCACTATATAATTATAAAACTATTGTTAACATTTTGTCGGAACTTTTGCTTTAATAAAAATTTGGGAACCGTTGCTATAATAAAAATTTTATAAAAAATTTCTATTATTTTGTAAAACATGGGTAAACGTTTTTCATTACAATCCAGAAAAAGACGGAGGAGATTAGAATTAATGCTGTCACTTCTGAATATAATATACAATAACAGAAAAGCTAATAGGAAAGAAAACTGCAATTTAAGCTGCATTACATTCGAGGCCATACTTGGGTGTGATCGCTAAACGGTCATGACTTGGTATTGTTACGTTTGTAATGTAAGATGAGCGCAGGTTTGATTCTTACAGCCGCAGGTTGTTGAAAAATTTATCATATAGAGACAATCTGACAATTATAAGACACAAATTACAATACAATTTAAATGGAAAATCACTGATGACGCCTATCCATAAAAAGGCCGAAACTAGTCTAGTCTGATTTAAAAATTAATAGTGTTTATAATTTTTAGCGAAAAAATGTTTATTCTTCTTCTTTACCTCAACATTTCTAAAGTGGCTCTTGTTAAGCATATTCATCGATGAATTTAACACAGGATTACCATAGGGTTTAAGCATTCCAATTGGATTCTTTGGATGTTCTTTTTCCTAATTAACTTTTTGAAAGCTATTTAGGCAAATACTTTTCCTTGGAAAGTTTATGCTGGGTCATTATGTTTTCAGTGCATTTGCAAATTTTAATACAAACTTAGTTCATTGGAATGTTTAGTTTACGCATAGTGATACAATTTTATTTTTTTTAGTATACACTCACAATATTTTAACAGTAGTTTATTTAGAAGGTAATCAGTAAACTTTGTTTTTTTAAGGAATATACTTATAAACTACAATGAAATATATTTTAAACTTATTTTACCATTTATTAAAAAAAAACTACACATAAATACAGTTTTTCTGTACCAGTTATTATTTTCATTTAAAAATTTCTTTTTACAAAACAGTTCTTTATTTGAATCAAAAAGTTAATGATAGTAAAACTGAAAGAAAAACTGCTGTTTTTAATAACGTGGGAGTTAATTTTTGGGAGTTTTTTAAATATTTTTTTATTTTTAATAGCTAAAATAAAAAGAAATCTTTTATTTTTACGGATATTGAGTTAATTTTTTAACAGTTAAAATAATTGAAAGATACATTTGATTTGAAATTAAAGAAAGTACCATGGTTTTTAAGTATTTTTTTAAGAACTTTTAGTCATTTTATAATAATATAAATTTTCAACTTCTTTGCAATACCGGTAAGATATACTGAAACAAACACCGGCATGATTGTACTTAAATGAAAGATAATTTCGTGAAGATTTATATTATTAAAAAAGTCATGATTTTAAGGTTAAATTCTTTAAAATTAAGCAAAATATATATAAAAAAAATGGGGTGAATGATGGTTATAAGGTGCGTTTCATATTTATAACCCATGTGTACAGTTATAATTTGCAGCTCTTTAAAATTTAAACTAACCTAGATATTTTAGATTGACAGCTGGTAATACTTATTTGGTTTGTTGGTTACATATCCTATTTAAAAATTCTCCAAACGGTAGTGAAAAAACATTTTTTCAAAAACCTTAATATTCTCTGAGTTTCATATTTATTACCCAAATGAAAATTTTATAAAAAAAACATATTTTTAACATTTTAATAATCAATTTGACAAATTTTTGATAGCTATAATAATTTTGTACTCCTTGAACTGATTAAGTTTTGTAGTAAGTTATAGTTTAAGTCCAAGTTTGACCGCTCTGTTTAAAGGGCAGATTTAAGCTCTTTAACACTATTAAATTGCCTCTAATTGGCGTAAAGCTTACAAACCAATATACCCCACATATTTTCTATCTTAAGAAAATTGTATAAAATGACATAAAATATTTAAAATCTGCATATTTTCACACATTTGAATGGAAGTGTTCGAGTTTTCGAGGGTCGAGCTACTCTACTACTCGAAAACGAGGGGCTTTTATAAATATTGAGTTTATAAAAGTGGCTGAAAATGGTGGATGCTTTTGAAAACCCATAAAAAATCTTAATGTCGTTGAAAACAATACACAATTGATTCAAACGAGATAAATATTTTGATGACTGACATTCGAAAAATTCATACCCAATTAAAAAAGAACAGGTAACTTAATTAATTTAAATTTTATAGAACAACAAAGTATGATTTCATACATGGTTTAAACATATAAAATGGACCTTAAAAAAAACCGAAATATTTCAAAAACTCCAATTTAGAAACATTGTGTTTTGACAGATTTGGATTCAACGCATTAAGTCTATTAAAAAATATATATTTCAAAGTATCACAACAAAATTTTTTAGAACTGGTTACCTTTGCATCTATTCCAGAACAGCTTCTTTTAAAACCTTTTGCATGGAACCGGTGACGTCTTACATTTGGAAGCCAAAATGTATGGCGTCACTGTCCCACTGTCACTGTCTAGAACCGGTTCTAAAGCAACCTGTTCTTGTTTGGAGGTAAAGAACCTGTTGCAAATAGGACAATCTCTATACAAAAAAAATCGGTTTTGGAATAATAATGAGAACCTGTTACAATACTGTAAAGTTGTTCTGCAACATGTTATTTGGATTTTACCATTTTAGAGGGAGGTTTTGTAAAAAGGTGAAATTTATGAAAAATAAAAAAGTAAAGTAAAAATGAAAAATTTACAGTATCATCTCAAAGTATTATGAATTTGGGAATCAATTTTAATACTACAACAGTACCAATTCTCAAATGCAATAATTTTAGAATGTAGTAACGATAAAAAAATTCTTTGTAAACTAGCAGAAAAAGCTTATACAAATTATTTAAAAATTACGTTGCAGAAAAATCGGCTAAAGTTAGCAGATATTTTTTTTTGCTAAGTATTAATTAAATACACAGAGAATATCTTATGTTTTTATTAACATTTTTAAATTAAGTATGCATCTTATTACAGTAAATATGAATCTTATTAAAGTTAACATAAACTTTTTCTTATTTAAAATAATATTTCAATGTCATTTCCGCTTTTTGAGAATACCTAGAAACATATTTAAACTAAACAAACTTGTTTTGATTTCAAAGCTGTTTATATTTAATTTAATGTTGCTTCTACTTGATTTTCTAGAATTTAGAATTTGAATTTCAAATTTGTTTATGATTTTTTGTCCATTAATATTTTGCAAATTTTTGCTGAGTTTAGCAGATTAATTTGTTACTTTAAATTAACTGAAGTTAAGCTAAAATATATATTTTTTTAAATTTAATTTTGTCTATTACAATTTCTTATACAAATTTCTCTAAAATTGGTAACTTGTTTACAAAGTTTTATTAAACGAAGTATTTATTTTAATTATTCGATTGGTCAAAATTTATTTATTTGTTATTCGAAAATATATATTTTTTTAAATTGTTCGTTCGAGCTGTCTTTATGTTTGTTCGATTAATCGAATAACTTTTATTCGATTTACAACCCTAGTGTGTATAGCTGTGCTGGTATATTCCTAAGTGTATGCGAGTGTAGTTTTGTGTGTGTATATGCTCTTGAACCCACGGAATGTTATTTTACTTTGAAATTAAATAGCATGTCTCGTGAGTTGAGTGACAAATACTATCAAAATACACAAACACACACACACACACAGCCAATATCAACATTATGTTCAAGTTGTAGTCCTTACAACAATAACTGCAATGTTGAACTCAGCTACAACAAAAAGTCTCATAAAGTACTTAGTTTCATTACCTTCATGTGTCTATAGTTGACACTTTTTATTGGCTATAGCAAAAGACAATGTACGATTATAGCGAGGCTACATACAACACAGCCGTTATGTATGTTGCTGTCGACAATAAAATTAAACTTTTTGCCATCTAGAGAAATGATAGAGGTGTAAAAAATGACGCTGTGATCATAAAAATAAATACAAAACTGAACTAATGAAAATTGTCATTTAAATGAAAACTTAACCTAAGAATCTTGAGATAGTAAAATGTGTAATTATTAGTTGCTAACATTAAAAGCAGTGTTTTTCAGTGAAATTTTTGTGTGACAGACAAGAGATTTTTAAAAATTTTGTAATGTAAAAAGTATATCCAACACTTAGGGGAAAACAAATTTTAACTGTCAGGTTTCTAGCCATACCTGTGTGGGCGGGCTACTAAGAGGGTTATATTTTTCGTTGCGAACCCCATATATTTACCATGTTCTTGTCGAAAATTCCAAAAAGTACCTTAATTAGCCCATATTTCCGGTAACTCATATTTTAAACTTTATGTTTCTAGTCAAAGCGGTTTGTATACAGTGGTGGTCAAAACATTTTGAACAGCGATTGCATTTGAGCTCTTAATTTATTACTTTCTTCAAATGGCTTTCTGTTACTAAATATTTATTATTTTCATAACTATTTTTTTATTGGTTGTGTTAAACAAATAAAAAAAAAACTGTTTCCGTTCGATTAGAACAACAAAAAAAAATTTTATAATATATTTACAGAGATTGTCGTATTTAAAGTGTTCAAAACATTTGCCACTAACAAATGTTTTGATATAACGGAAACCGCAATATTTTTAAATATTTGATATTTTTATCTTTGCTTTTTATTCAATAGCTTATTAAAATTATAGCATTTCAAATGCTTTAATTAACTTTAATTGAAAGTAATCTTCGTAATAATAATTTTTGTGAAAAATGGCTGGAATCAAGTATAATTCCGTTTTTAAGAAAAAAATTTAAAAGAACTCTAAAACTGGACCATTAAAGAGTAATATATTCCCAAATCTACGATTTGTCGCATAATTACCAGCGGCAACATCTATAAAATGCATAAATTCCCTAAAGAATTTGTATCCCAAGCCAGTTCCCCGAGAAGCTAAAACTGAAATTTAGCTGCATTTGAGTCTTTAAATCATTTAAATAAGAGTCCGAGAATGAGAATGAGAGATGTCCAAAAAAAAAACCTTGTGTCAAAAAAAAAAAAAAGGAAAATCGGTATCATTTCCACTGAAATTGGTTGCTATAAACAAACGGAAAACATTTGATGGTCGGATGAGTCAAAGTTTAACCTCCGGGGGTCAGAAGGAAGATCGTTCGTTCGACGACCTCAAGGCAAAAAATTTAATACCAGTTGCAAATATTTTGTCCAGACCGCCAAGGTGGGAACTTTACCCTTTCGTGGCCCTCCGCAAGAATTTATAAATATTCCGTCTAATATACAAGTTCAAGAATTTTCACCATTTTACCCCTTAATTAAATGGTGATATTCGTCATATTCGAATTTAAAACTTTCTCGCTTAAGTAGTTTAGTAAGGCCGCCAAATTGATGACTTGGAATTTCAAGTTTCTAAGAGTTTTTCCATTGTTCCTGGCGAGGAATCCAAAAGGTAGCATATCTGTGAATAAAGTAATATTCGAAGGAACACATTTTTTAAATTTCAAATTTCTGATCA
Source organism: Delia radicum (assembly GCA_021234595.1). Taxonomy (NCBI): domain Eukaryota; kingdom Metazoa; phylum Arthropoda; class Insecta; order Diptera; family Anthomyiidae; genus Delia; species Delia radicum. The sequence continues at coordinate 105,835,293 of CM037852.1, forward strand.
AAGGTGTTCCAGGCCTCCCAAGGGGGAGACTTTTATCTTTTTTGCCCATCCCCCGATGATGTTTTCTTGTGGTTAAAACCACACACACCTAATGGCAAGTTCATCGATTTAGTGCTTTGTCCAGAGGTTCGAGCTGAGCTACTACTTTCAGAGAAGCTTAAATATTTGTCAAGGAGTGATGGAATCGGTTTGAAAATTGGCGCACTGGGGGTATTAGTTTCGCTTAACTCGAATCTGCCATCAAGTTTTTTAAATTTGAAATGTCAGATCGAATATAGCGGGTCACCGGATTAATATCCAATATTTTTTCAAAAAGAATTGGGGATCTCTATATGCTAATCTGAAATTAGATTTAAAAAGCGATCGTTTGTGTCACTGAGTACGAATCTGACATCAGATTTAAAATATTCACAACGGCGAATCTAATATGGCGTATGATTTATTTGGAAAAGTGAACGATTTCATTGAAAATTATTTATCGGAATGATTTGAGGGTCGGTAAATACGAATCTGACATATATTTTTAATTTTTGAATTTTGAAAATCTAATGTCAGATTCGTAATTACCAATCCCAAAATTTTGGAGCAAATTCAGAAGGGATGTGCAATTTTGAATTTAAAAAATCTGATGCCAAATTCTAGTTCAGCGATTCCAAAAACCACACGCGTGCCAATGTAAGCGTCTCTGAAAATAGTATTTCAACTCGTGCCTCTATATTGGACGAACCATTACTATTGCGTCACTCGACTTTTAAAAGTAGAGATATGACCCTTCACTTTAAGTCATTATACAACTCTATAGTTTAAGCTCCGATTGCAATCCATATATATGAATTATTCAATGGATACAATAAATACTCAAAATTTGTAAATAAGTGTCGGTTATAATACCCAGTGTAAAAAAGCATTACCAAAGAAGTAGTTATATAGTAAGTACATATTAAGTAATGGCAAGTACTTGGTTACATAAGTAACGATTTCGTTTCTTTTCATTCTAATATTATATTTATTTGCAAAGCTAATTTTCCCAGTTAAAGTTATTTAAAAAAAAAAAAAATAAATACAAATTTATCTTAAGCAAAGTTTTTAAATATTTTTAATCAATGTTGAGTTTTCAAAAATTTTAATACCTTCTTTCTTTTTTTTTAATTCATTGAGCCAATTTTACTATAAAGCAGGTCAAATAAAAAACAACACATCTTTAAATTGTATCTGTCTGTGAAATTAATTAAAACTCCTGGGACAGAGTATTTATAATTACTGATGACCTAAAATTAAGTACTCACTCATATTTCACCTTAACAAGTGTACTCAATCAAAAATTTTTTTTTTATAATTTTGTGAAAATGTTGTTGTTATTTTATGAATGACGTCTATCGTGGTAGATACTTACTGCAGTGTATTTAATATTTTTGTATTTGTTTTATATTGCCCAAATTAATGTAAAATATGACATTTAATTAAATTAAAGTGTACTTGGCATATACTCCATTATTAGGTAAATAACTTTTGAATGCAAATTTTTTTGGTTGGCTGTTTCCTGCTCTCATTCATATATTTCATCAACATCAACAATCATTAAGTCTAAGAGGCAAAACTTAAGATTAATGATGTTCTAAAATTTTAAACATACAAACATTCATTTCCATACCAAAAACATCAGTCAACTACAAGACAATGAGCAGATGAGTAGAGAAAGTATATGTACATACCCAGTGTAGAAAGGCTTTAACATATAAATGGTATGGGCAAGTACTTACAATTGGCATTACAAATTTAATAATTTTTTTATGCAGAGAATAAGCTGGTATCATTACTGCTTGTGAGAAAAGTTATGACATGTTATTACCGCTTCTACACCATATCAGTGGTTATATAAGTACATATTTGGTAATGACAAGTCCTTGAAATTGTTATTACAAATCTTATTACTTTTATATGGGAATATTGCGCAAAATAATGATATGTCATTACCAAATACCTTAAAAAATAATAGAGCCAAATGTGGTTACCTATATGCTTACCAGTATGGACAAAAATAATAAGTCTAAAAATAAAAAAAATAAATAATTTAATAAAATAAATATAATATAATATTCGAACCATCTGAGCTATTTCGACATGTTATACTTGATAGATAAAAACATAAATGACTTGCTTGCACAAAATGTCATTACTTTCCAGCTTACAAATAAGCAAAAATAAGTAGTTATATATGTACTCACTAGAAGTAAAAAATAAGGAGTCTAAAATTGATTTTATGGGTAACTGATTATTTTTTGTATTGGAATAATGGTAAACTAACTAGTCCTAATTATTTGTGTTAAAATAATTCAGATAGTGTGCGCCCCGGTAGGCTAGTTGGTAGCGTGCTGGCTTATCTGTGCGGGGGTCGTGGGTTCGATTCCCACCAGAGGCACTGGTCTGTTTTCGCTACAACGCGCCGAAGGCCATAGTAGCTAATGCTCGGTTAGGGTAATAGTATATAATTTGTAATTATATGATTATTAATTAAAAAAAAAAAAAAATGCAGATAGTAAGCTCGCGTCATTACTGGTAGTGAGAAAAGTAATGCCGTTTCATTACCGTTTCTACACTGGGTCAATGTTAAAAGAATGGAATGGAAACTAGAAAAATTCGAGGTCAATCTAAAGAAAAATGAAAACATTTGCTTACTTTTGATTATATACTTTATTATTTTTTTCTTTGTACTCAAATAAAAGTGTGTGTTAGTTTGTATACGAAAAATAAAGAGTTTAAGGCATATTTACATAAAAAAACTAAAAATAAAAATAAAAATAAGTATTTACTAGGAATACCTTAAGGAGTTTTGAGTACTGGCAAAACAAAACTATAAACATTTTTTAGTTTAAAAAATTTATTGTTATTTTTTCTTAAAACACTTAAAAAGCTCCATTCTAATGCGTCAAAAGTAAATAATAAATTATTAGTGTCCGACCGAACTCATTTTTTTCGGCCGAAACCGAACTTCGGCCACAATATCAATGTTCGGCCGAAGTCGAAGCCGAACATTTTGTTTTAATAAAAAAAATATATATTTTTTTTTTTTTATATCAATAAATTTAAACCATTTATGAAAAGTATTCGGCGAAAATTTGGCGGAACTTCACTTTTTGCCCGAACTCCGAAGCCGAATACTCGGTCGGACACTATCAATTATCTTAAACATCAGAGCTGGTTTATATCAAATGCTGATTATTAAATATCTGGCCAATTTACTGGAGTGCAGAAAACTGTAATTAAAAATTTATCGAGTATGAAATTAATTTTAGGAGAGATAAAGATTTATAAATACAATTAAACGGTTTATCGGACAACAATTGATTAATATTTTTATAACTATGATTAACTTTTTTTTACCGATTCAAGTTTATTATAAAGTTTTACGTAAATTTGGTTTTCAGAATCAGTTAAAATCCATAGAAATATTTTTTTTTAACCTTTTCTATTGGTAGTTTAAAAAACAAACCATAGAAATATACAGTGGTGTTCAAAAACATTTGCAACTGAAATCGTGGTTTAGGTAATTATAATTTTTTTGATCAAAAAGATTTGTGGTATAAATTTTTGTTTTTTTTTTTATTAAATTCAGTTATTCATAACTTCTCAAAAATAAAAAAAAGTAATTTTAACAAAATAAGTCGATAGTGCAGTGTTTAAAAACATTTGCAGCTCTTAAAGTAATTAACAGGAAATACAAACAATGATTTTAACGCTCAGTATTTTGTAGCGCAGCCATTATTTTTTATAACTTCTGAACACCTCTTAGACATTGAGGCAATGAGCTTTTTAACATAATCGTCTAAAATTTCATTTCACAGCTTCTCCACCTCGACAAAAAGTTCATTACCATTTCGGAATACTTTATTGCCGATATTCCGTTTTACAATCATCCAAAAGTTCTCAATCGGGTTAGGTTAGGTTGAGCTGGCCGGTCAAAGACCCCGCATAGACCATTAGGTCAAGACAGGCACGTAGCTAGGAATTTGTTTCGGGGGGGGGGGGGGGGGGGGGGGGGGGGGGGGGGGGGGTGCTTTTCGATTTTTTTTTTTTTGCACACTAGAGTAACAGCTTTTTTTTTTTTTTTGTTTCCTAAATTGTTGTTAAATTGTTACCTACACGTAATGGGCAATGATGTATTAATAATAGAAATCGCTTTCTCAGGTCATTTTGCAACAAAAACCTCCCGCATAAAGTGCATTTCCTTAAAATGCATTTTTTTCATTTTTTACTTATTGTGTTCATTATTTTGCGAATTTTGATGTCCATATCTGTTTGATCACAATCCGCGAAACACGTCAAATTTGAAAACGCTTGTGTACTTTAAGTTGGATATGCATCGTTATTGTCTAATTACGTTAAATTTTTAGCTAAATATTAATTTTTAGTTTAATTAAATAAAAAAAGGATTATGCGGAAAACTTTTTGAAAACCGCGAAAAATAAAATTTCGTTACTTTATATTTTTATGTGCTAATATACGTCTAGGGTAGCTAAAACTTGATAAATGTAAAAAAAGTAAAAAAGTTTCAACTTCTAATAACCCGATTAAAATTAATATAATGCTTTATATAATCATACGAAATTTAATATGAGTCTTAATACAGTTTTATCCGAGGGTATAATAATTAAATAACATCCGAATAATGACGCGATACAATTAAATACGATTTTATATAGCGGTATAAATTTATATCTGAACTGATACTGATATTTACAAAATAAGCTTTAGTTGTATCCGGTTTTTGATTTTAAAAACGTCATGAAAATCCGAAATATCTATTAATCCTTTAGACTTTAGCCACTTGCAAAAGGTTTACAACTTTATAATTTGTAACAAATATTATTTGGAAATTTTATATAATGAAAATGAAAATTTTGTGGAATTTATTAATTTACATCATTGAATAACAAACACGGAAAAAACGTTGAAACTAAATTTAGAGTTTTAGATTAAAAAAAATCTTAGACTAAATTAAGAACTCATAATGTTACAAATGAAACAAATTCTTTTTTTAGGGTTAAGAACCAGAAAGAAATTAATTCAAAGACAAAAATTGGGGTAAATTTTGTGTATGCAATTATACACAAAATGATGCAATTAATTGTACTATTGTATTGATGTAATACATATTTACATCCAAAATATAATTGACAAATTTTCTAGTGTGACTCTGCATGGGGTAATATACAATTTTATCTAAAATAAAATTGTGTTTTTTAAAATATGATATAATATCAAAATATATATTATTTTGCAATGTCTAGGTATATAAATATAACGTAATTATTAATTGGATTAGTTTTAGCGTATTCTAAATGCAATATACAATTATACGCAACTATATATGACATCATATTAAATTTTTTCTACAAATTTAATTTTATGTATGAATTTATATAATTATGTCCGGTTAAATGCACTGACAGACAAAACCTTATAAGTGTATATAAAATAATGTATTATTTTATGCAAACGTTTTAACTCGGGAAATTAAAGATTTATAACCGTCTAAAAAACAAATTAAAAGTAAATATCGTATATAATTTGCCTGACACTTATAAGAATGCTTTTCCGATGGGTTCCCTTTGAAATTAATGAAATTCGGATAGGTGATAAAGCAGCAAAAATATATGAAAAACGTATCTTTTTTTTAAAATTGGTTGTGAAATTTGACACATCTTTGTATGAAAATATGTTTAAAGTTTAGGAAATTTAGACTTATTTAAAAACAGCGTTTAAATGCTCGAGAAAACACACATTTTGAAAACCATTTTGACACTATGTCGTGGACCCCGGCTGCCACTTGTTTGAATTATTTTAACAATTTATTCACTATTTTTCCCCTTTTTCATATATCCGACTTCATGTCTTGTATTAAAAAAATCGTAAATTTTACAAATTGTTTACATTTAGTCTAAAAAAAAATTTGAGAAAATTTGAGTCACATTGGACCACGTTAACACATTATGCATATCGATCAAAGTTTGAGGCTTAAAATTGTTTCAAAAAATTAAAAAAATATATGAGATATCGTAGTATGTATCGTAAAAAAAATACTCAAAACTATATTTAAATAAAAAGATTGCCCTGTAAGTAAAGTAACGACTTTTACGGCACAAGTAAACTTAACTTTGAGTCTTAGTGGTACCTCCATTTTAAAAGATTTGGTATAAAAAAAAATTTTCAGTTTTTATAACGAATAATAACAACATTGAAACAATTTTAAAAAGTCGCCAAAATTAAAAATATCGTTTTAAGTTGAAAATTCGCGTTTCTTTAATTTTGGTGATTTTTTTTTAAATTTTTTGCGATTTTTTCAAATGGTCTCGATTTTATTAAATTTTGGCGATTTTTTACAATTTTGGTGATTTTTTTTTAAATTTTGTAATTTTTCCCAAAAGTAAACAATATTCAATTAAATTTTTAATAGATGTGAATAAAACTATATGTAATTGAAAATAATATTAATTAAACAGATACACTTAGGAAATTATGTTGGTAAAGACGACTGCAATTGTAGTCAAAAACAAATGAAATTTCATTTAAAAAAAGGACGACTTACATTTCATTAAATTCAACTAACATTGTCATTTGTTTTTTAATGTTCAAAAAACGACTAACATTGTAGTAAAAATGAACCACATGGTAGTAAAAAATAAACCAAAAATTTTTTTTTTTTATTTTGTTAAATAACAAAAAACAACTGTAAAAAATGAATGTAAAATCATAAGACAGTCATTTGATGTGAGTTGTTTTTTTAAATGAACTACAATGTTAGTTAAAAATTTTATTTGTTCTACAAATGACTTACATTTACATTAAAAATAATGAAACAGTATTACAACCCAAACAACTACATATTTTTAAAGCAGAAGTTCCCTGAGTGTACAAATGATTTTAATTGTTACTACAATTGCATCAACACGAATTCAGTTTAACTTTTGCTGAATCAACAAATATTTTAATTAAAACTCAATTTTAGTTTTTTCTGTGTAGACATATTTAATTTTTAGTTTGTATTGTCTCAAACAATTTTTTGATTATATTTTAAGTCAAAGACTTCGAAATCTCTTATGAAATGATTTTATTTATTGCTTTTTGTCGAAAATCAACTCTAACAATGATAGCCGCCCATTTGCAGGCGATGTTTTCTAACGAAATTTTAAGATACGAATCATATAAAACTATTTCCTATTTGATCCAAGTCAAAAATAAATATTTTCATATTAAATTTATCAATAACATTGTTACTTTCTAACGAATTGTATTAAGTTTTTAAATTTGTCAAATCATTTCGGGGGGGGCTCTAGCCCCCAAGCCCCCCCTAGCTACGTGCCTGGGTCCAGATTAGAAACGATAACCCCCACGTTAGGTCAGTCGTCAGTGATGGTAGCCAGAGTTCCCCACACCATCTTAGCAAATGACAGAAGTCTCAAGATTCCGATTTCTGAGATTTCTCCCAGATTCGCCCTGGAGCGTGCAAGAGCCGGACAATGGCACATTAGGTGCTCCACCGTCTCTCTGTCCCCCGGTACCCCACAGAATCTACATTCGTCACTCTGCAGCCTTCCCGCTCTCTTGGCAAGAACTGCCGTCCAGCAGTGACCAGTTTTACACCCCCACCAGAAGTCTACAGTCGCTCCTGGACAAGGACAGTAAAAGTTCGGTCGCTACGGGATCGTTGGATTTCAACATGACTTTAGATACTCTGCATGTTTCGCTATTTCTCCAAACCGCATCAGCTCTTCGCATCATCGTCGGCCACGATATGATATTAATTTCATTTTCCTGCAGCCAAACTTTTACAGCCCCCGCCGTGTGTTTTGGGTCGTTGTCGTGCTGGAAGGTCCATGAGAGTGGCATTTTCGGATCTTTATAGATTGTGGCCGCCATTTCCTGAAAAACCCCCCCACACCATAATGTTTCCACCTCCGTGCTTCACTGTGGCGGTTGTGTATCTGGGATTAAACTTTTCGCCTAGTGATCTTCGAACATTGGCTCTTCCATCTGATCCCCGGAGGTTGAATTTAGACTCATCTGACCACAATACATTTTTCCATTGCTGTTGAGTCCAGTTAAAATGGGTGCGTGCAAAGTCAAGCCGAGCTTTTCGGTTTTTTTTTTCGACACAAACGGTTTTTGTTGTACATCTATAACTTCTAAGACCATATTCTCGGGCTCTTCTTTTAATGGTGGGAAGACTGGTATCTATTAAAAGTTCGGTTTTAGCTTCTCTGGGAACTGTTTTGGGATATTTCGTAGAAAAATTCTTGATTTTCCGATCTTCTCTTACAGTTGTAATACGGGGTCTTCCACCTTTATGAGTTGTGTGGATGTTACCACTATTAACAATGCGGCAAATCGTCGATTTTGGCACGGAGTACTTTATAGAAATTTCTTTTTGGGAAAATCCATTTTGAAAATCATTTAAAATTTTTGATTTAAAACAGAGTTGTATTTATTTCCTGCCATTTTTTACAAAAATTATTCTTACGATGTTTATGCTTCCAACATCTTATTACAACTATTAAAGAACAATAATTTTAATAAATTTGTTTAAAAAAATGTAACGGCCTGAATCTCATATTAAAAAGGAATGCGATTACCGTTATATCCTAACATTTGTTAGTATAAATTGTTTCATTAATGCCCGTAATTTCAAGCAATAGATACCTACCGGTGCTTAGATATCTACCCGTATACACGAACAAAATCGGGTAGGTATCTAAGCACCGGTAGGTAAATATTGCTTGAAATTACGGGCATAAGAGTAAGAATAATGAGAGTTGCAAGTGTTTTGAGCACCTGCATTTTGAATACATCTATTATTATTAATTTTTTTGTTGTTTTATTTTAACGAAATTATTTTTTTTATTTGTTTAACATAAAACAATGTATGAAGAATATGTAAAAAATAAATTTTAGTAACTAAGTGTGATTTGAAGAAAATAAATCAATGAAACCAACAAATGCGATACTGTACGTTCTTTTGATAGTGGTTAAATATTGGCAGTTAAATTTTAAATTTTATTTTTTCTCTTTCAAAAAAAATCTAATAATCCCATAAAAGGAGTTTGCTGTAGTGGATTTTATGTTGGTTGAAAAGTTGTTATATGTAAAAAATTATAACAATAAATAAAAACAACAAGTTTTTAATTTTTAAATTTTTATCATAATCTTTTATTAATTTTTCAATATTTTAATATATCTCGTAGATAATCATCTGGAAATCTGATGTAAATTACAAAAATATACCCACAATTAGTATTTCTTAAACACATACAATTAAGACAATAAAATATATTTACTTTTAAACAAAAAATATAATTTTTTGTTTTGTTACAACCTCTTAACTTCACTGTCAGTTCTTGTCAACTAAAGTTTGTTTAAATACGAAATTATTTCAATTGGATTTACAAGAAGTTCAAACACAACCAACATAACAAACAAATACAAACATTGGCTTGTGTAAATATGTGTTCTGTTTTGTATTCACAAAAAAAAAAAAACTTTTAAATTTCAAAAAACAAATCAAGAAACCGTTTTTTACGTTTTGTCCGTTAAATATAAATATATAAAATATAGGTTGCTTCGAAAGACTCTCTGTTATTTTTACTGCATTTATGGGTTATTTGAACAATGTTTAAAAACAAATATCAAAATGGGTTTAATATAATTTAAAATCAGTAGTCCGTTTTTTAATCGTGTGTTAATAAGTATTTTAGGTAGTTTTAGTAATAATATTGTGAGTGTAGATATCCTTGCTCTTGCAACTAACTAAGAAGATTCACGACCTCCGACCCTCCGGGGCAGGTGGACACCGGGCAATGGTATTAAAGCCCCCGCTATGATATTAGCAAATTGGAGCAACGTTTCATCTGTGCTTTTGCCAACCCGACATATTCGGGGAATAGTGTGAAGCAGTTTAGGCATGGTAGCGGAAGAACCATTAAAAGTCAACGGTAGCGCTTATAAGCTTCCAGGAAGCCTACGCCTGCTCTTAGTCAAAAAGGAGTGTCAGGCTCCACTAAGATCTTCTTTGCATCGAAGAAATCCTGGCAAACTAGTCAACAAAAACAGAAATTAATAATCTCCCAGGAAGTCACAGACGTTTGTCATATCCTCCCGCTTTGGCAGCAAGCTCCACGTGTCTGGGAGGGAGCAATTCATGTTTAGACAGTATTTTAGAAACCTCTACAAATAAAAAAACTGGAGGCAATATGCTCCACAGGGAGTTAAGCGGAAATGAAGAAGAAGAAGAGGAAATATGTTTTAAAATTATAGCTAAAATTAAAACAATGAATGTAAAATATTTCATAGTTCGTCTTTATTTTATTTTCTTAATAAATTACCAAAGTCGATATTTGTTTATTTGAAAACAATAAAATAAAGTCGTTCCAAAAGCAACGCTCATATTCATCAGCTCTACAAAAAAATAGACACAAACAAAAAATATGGAAGAATATTTAAAAATTCAAAATGATATTTATTTTTATTGAGTTGTTTTCAATACGTGTACAACAAAACTTCGGTGTTAAGAAACCCATGTAGTAAAATAATATGTAGATTAATAGGTTCATGATATTAGATAAAGAACATTACAACTTTTAGAGCCAGTTTTTGCGAGGACGATCAAACTTAGTTTTACTGCTGTTTAGTTAAACTTTAATAAGATATAAACTGCTTTTAAACCTCCATGCTGTTTTTCAGTGATGGTTTAAAAAATCTCAAATTAAATAAGATTTCCACATTTTTCACAAAAAAAAGTAATGCCATTTTCAAAATAAATATGGTACCACTTGCGAAAATGTTTGTTTATTTTGTGCCGAACAATTAAATATTTCTTTTGTTTAATATTGGTTGTAATTAAATTAAAATGGACTCTAAAGTAAATGTAAAAATGAAAGGCAGCAGACGTACAAACAAATTTTCAACAAAAGAAATTCAATTTTTATTCAGTTGTTGGATAAAAAAAGACAACAATTTTATAAAAATTCTTTTTCAAAAATTTCTTATATATTGTTTTTTTTGGACTGTTACTTAACAGCTGTTTTATTTATGTATAATTTTCATTCACAGCTGTTATGTTTTGACAACTCAAAACTACAATTAAAATAAAATAAACTTGATCTCAAAAACAGCATTTTAAGTCTAAACTTCGTTAAAACTATAAACAAGTTTGAACTACATTCCAAAAACTAGCGCTTAGCCAGTCTATTTTGAGTAAAAGCGGTTTTAAGACATTTTAAAAAAAAGTCTGTTTTAGATTCAGAGTCGTAAAAATTTAAGTTTCAATAACTTTAAAAAACATTATTTGTTCCTTTGTAAGTCTATGATACATGATCTTATATAACAACAATAATTGGATTTTTTCCAAGTCAATGATATGAGTTGATATATAATCATATATGAATTCACGTAATAAAATTATTATCATATATGGAAGCATTTTTAACATATATTTCATTACATGAACTTTTTGTTTGCATGTATGAAGTCATATATACTGCCGATATACACAAAAATGTATGCTCATACATGGAATCATGCATGGAACCATCATGCATTATATTATCATTTTCAGCTATCGCAGTGAGAAAAATTGGACTTTTTTGAGCAAATTTGCCTACAGCCCACAGTGTTCAATGAATTTGAAAAATATTAAAATTTGAGAAATAACTGACTCAATTCAAGATCGATTCCTCATTTAGTTTATTTCCCTAATAAATCGTTAAAATTAACGAAATTTACATTTTTTTTTTTGGTTTCGGCTATAGAAAATTTAAAACTTGGATAAAAATTAAATGTATCACAAATTAAACATAATTTTATTCTTTATTGATACTTTTTGTTCACAATTTTAGTTTTTTTTAACTATTTAACTAGTGTCCTAACTATTTAATTAGTATCCTAAATTTAAATCATAAAAGAAAAAATTAATTACAAAAAAGTTATGGTATGATTTTTAATGATTTTAATATTGGGTCAATGTGACCCCAACAAACAAAATAGATAAAGTATAATTTGAAACAGGACAGACTTGTTAGTTTGAAAAAAAATATATTTTGGTTTTATCGAATATATTCTTTGATGTGTTTTAAATTTCTTATAACGTTTAATTTATTTTCTTATCTTTTTAGGTTCATGTTATCCAGCACTATTTAAGGTGAGTGTTTTGTCAGACTGACAGTTAATATAAATTCAAGTAAATATAAAACACCATGCAACAAATTTTAAGTTTTTGCATAACCTTCTCTGGCAATACATAGTTAGTTTATATTAAAGAAAGAAACGCTGAACTCGAAACTGACTAGAAACTTTTCCATGGAATGTTTTCGATATCGCTATTTTGCAATTACTAAGTTTTTTTTTTGGTATTTTTAGCAAAATTTTCTGTACTGGACGATAAAATCTTATAGTTCTCTTGAATGATTCTTGAACTAATACGAAATATTTGATTTTTTTTAGGGATTTATCATTTATGTTAAATTACATTTTCAGTTTATTTAAACTACAAACTATTTTAAGTGTAAAAATTTTGTTGAAACCCCTGCACGAAAAACATTTTTTTGGCAAATTGAAATTAATCACATGAAAATTTATTAATAAAAAATATATATAACAAGAGGAGATTCAATTCAATTCAGTTTATTTTTCTATAATATTAGCATTTTTACATTTGACTTATTTTAGTTAAGAGTTTAGGTACAATGTTCCTTATCTTCTTAATAATTAATTTCAAGTAGGATTATTTACATATATACATTTACTGTTCGTGTTATATTAAAGGAAGGGAAAAATTTAACAAAAACCTATTTGAAACTTGGGGTATATGATAAAAAAAGCTTAAACTAGGGTGATTTGCGTAAAAATTAAGATGATATCAGATCATTTATGTGAATATACTGGGAGTATTGGCATCTTCTGTGGAAATTTATTGTGAGTCTGTCAATTTTATCACAAACGAGATCAAAATTGGCAAGTGCGTGTAAACGTTGGGTGGAGTAGTGCCAAGGTAAATTTTATATTAATTTAAGTAGCTTGTTTTGAGCTACTTGAAGCTTTTTTAAATGGCATTTAGCCGAGGTAGACCAAACCGGAGCGCAGTAAAATAATATTGGGTGGAATATTGATATAATAATCAGTTTTTTGTTTTCGAAGTTCAGTTCAGACCTCCTGTTTATTATTGGGTACATCATTCTTGTAATTTTATTTATTTTGTCAACAAGTTTTGTCAACAAGTGAAACAAAGTTTAGTGTCAAGCATGACACCCAAATATTTGACGTTTTTTTCCCAGGGGACATCGTGATTCATAAATTGAAGGGGCTTTGTGGGATGAAACACTCCTTTCTTTTTCTCGTGAAATATATAGCTTGCGTTTTCTCGGGGTTAACCAATATGTTCCATTTGGTAAAATAGTTGTTCAGATTGGTTAACGCTGATTGAAGACTGGCCATTATATTTGTTGAAAATACATCTGAGCAAAGTATTGAAGTATCATCGGCAAAGATTGATGTAACGCAGTTCGAAAATAATGGAATAGCCGCAGTGAAGATATTATACAAGATAGGTGAAAGGCATGACCCTTGAGGACAACCAGCAATTATGTTGGTTTGATGAGAATAAGTTGTACCCAAGTATACATTAAAAGATCTGTTGTACAGAAAACTTTGGATAATTTTTATAATTTCTATCGGAAAGTTGAATTTTTTTAATTTAAAAAGAAGTCCGTTATGCCAGACAGAATCAAAGGCAGCTTTTATGTCTAAGAGAACCATTCCCGTTGATTTGCCGTTTTGAAAATTATTTTTCACAAATTTTCTAATTTTAAGTAATGGTTGGGTAGTGTTATGCTCTTTTCTAAAACCAAATTGTTGTGGAGGTAGGGTATTATTTTCATCAATAAAACAGTTTAATTTTTCTTTTATTATTTTTTCCAGTATTTTACTTGTAGAAGATAGTAGACTTATTGGCCTATAAGACACTGGAGTATCTGCAGGCTTGTTTGGTTTTAGTATTGGTATGGTCTTGGATATTTTCCATGAGTTAGGGAAATAGCACAGCTTTAGACATGCGTTGAATATTGTTGTAAGAAAAATTATTCCTTTGTTAGGAAGATTTTTTAAGCATTTGTTATTGATACCATCCCCTCCAGGAGATTTTTTGTTTTTTAGTTTTTTTATAATGTCGGCTGTTGTTCTTTGATTTATGAAGTAAGACTTGGATTTGCAGAACGAATTTCATTAACAGTATTATTTACTTCAGAAACTGTGGTTGCATCGCTAAGGTGTGCTGAAATACAATGATTCGATTTAAAGCATTGAGCCAGGATTTCACACTTTTCTTGCTGGGTATAACATACCACGTTATTGTGTTTTAGAATTGGAATGATTTTTGATTTCTTCCTAAGCATTTTTGATATTTTCCAAAAAGGAGAAGATGATTTGTCAAGTGTGGACAACATATTATTCCACGAATGATTTCTAAAATGTTGTATTTCTTTAGTAATACTTTTGTTTAGTCTGGACATTTGTTGGTGGTCATCGATGTCCCTAAAACGCTTCCAGTTTCGTCGATAAACATTTCTAATTTCTAATTTGTATCATTTCTTTTATGTTGTTGGGTAATGGTTTGTTAGGGGGGTGATATTCTGTGTTTTGGTACACAATCATCGATGGCCATTTTAATGGTAGCCTCAAATTTATTTATTTATTTTGTCTGTTGTATAGTGTAAAACTGACTGAATGACCATGATATTAGCCAAAGTCAATTAAATATGGCTATAATATCAAATAATTGATCTCTTTTTTTGGCTTTATTTGAATTACAACAATATGTTTGTATGAATTTTAATATAATTTGAATGGAAATAGGTTATCAATAGTTGAAATATATGTATTATACAGTAGGGTGGCAATGAAATGTACAGTTAAAAAAAAAAGTTTGTAGAATGATTAGTATAACAGTTTTCAATCTTACTTTACCAATATTATACTAATTTTAAGTATAAAGTTAATTTTTGTAAAAGTTTTTGCTATTCCAATTTTACAAACTACAAATTTTTTACTAATTTTTGTTGCAAATTTAACTAATTTAATTTTACTAACTTTTGAAACCCGATTTGCTAAAATTAAGGAAAAATTATACTTATAATATATTTTTTAAAGCTACAAGATAGGGAAAAATCTTGTACTTTATTTATGCACTTAATTTTAACTACACTCACAAACAGGGAAAAAAGTTTCATCATATTGATGAGAATGTCTCATAATTCGTTTGTCATGAATTTTTCATTATATTTACGAAGTTTTCATAAATACGACAAAAAGTTAATAAAAATCATAAATCTTCATCATAAAAGTTTCATAAACTTTTTGAAAATTATTTTAATAAAGGCAAATTAATTTTATTTATTAGATGATTTAGATAGATTATATGCTGTCCAGAGGACAGCGAAATATCGAAAAGTGAAAAATAAATATAATAAAAAAGCTGACCTCGAGCTTGAATATTTATTTATTGAATTACAAGAAAAAGGTCGAATTAAGGACCTAATTATTTTTTTTTTTATATATACGAGTATCTCTAGTATTTAGAATACAATTTGGTTAATTTAAGCAAATCCATTTCAATTAGGAGTTTACTACTTTTATTTAACTAAGAAATTACAGTCGCGTTTTGCTAAAATAAGCAAATCGATCTGCAGACCTAATATTAGCAAAACAATCTGTAATAATTACAGATTTTTCTGTAACTTTTACATACTTTTTTATTTGAGTGTATGGGGAACTTCTTTTTTGGAATTCCAACGAACCTGAATGAATTCTTGTGCCATTTAGTCTAAATCGTACATATTGGATAACGTTAAGCCATGTAACTTGAAGTCAAATTTTAGAAAATTCAGAATATGACGCTGTAATTTAAAACGATCGTTTTTTTTTGCGTGCGTTGATTAAAGTTAACAAAATTTATGTTTCAAGTATTCCAAATGATTTCTGAAATATTTTCCTATCAATTAACCCTTTGGTGCTAGGGGGAAGGCGGTACAATTTATCCACAGCAATAACAGCCAAAACTTTCCGAAATAATATTAATCGTGAACTACGTAAAACCATTTTTGATTTATTAACACGTTTAACACTTTTATTCCACTAAAAAAAAATACGTTTTCGTATATAAGTCACAACATTTAACGTGTTTTTATATTTTTGGACTCCATTTTTTTTAATTAATGGGTAATTTCGACCCCCGTATCATAAAATGGTTAATTTTGATTTCAATTAAAAATTAAATTAAATGCTATGATTGTCATCTTTTTTGTATAAAAATTTCAGGTTTAAAACTTATTTATAATGGATGGGTCATTTTGAACCTCATAGCAAATGGGTAATTTAAAAAAATTGGAAAACATGAATGATACTTAGGATATTAAGTTTTTCGATATTTAGTAAACCTGTGTAGAAAAATCGATAGTTTTAAGTCAATGATATTTTTTTTTTTTTATAAATTGTTTATTTATATTTCATGTACAACTATAATTCAAAATTAGTTTGGCCTCAGCGCCTTAAAGGCATTAAAGATGCTAGTTGGCAAATAACGTGTACATCTAAAACTTAAGTATATTATATTTAAAGTAAAAAAAAAGTATATTTACATATTTTGAGTATACACGCAAAGAAAAAACATGGTTGAGGGAACCGTATTCGAAGAGCATCATACATTTTGGATTTATGATTGCGGCAACCATGTTACTATGGTTGTGATAACCATACTCTTATCTGCTTCTGTATCATAATATGATAATTAGATTACCATATTATGGTTCCAAACAGATCCCAATATTATCATATTATGGTTCTGGAAATTGTTATGAATTATCATAATATGAGCCCTACAGTGTTCTCCCAGCATTGTGTTGAAGCTGGATTAAAAATATATACAAGTTTTTTAATAGTATATTTATTTAGTAACTCACATATTTAAATAAACTTAGGTTTAAAATAATTTAAGTAATCAAATTGTCTTTACGCTGAAGAATAAGCTTTGTGAAATATTATATCAGCAATGTTACAGCATAAATCACGCATAAAAGTATTGTTAAGAATACAATTTCAAAATACATTTATATTTATTGATCAAACCATGTTTGCAGCAATCATAACAATTGCATTATAACCATATTTTAGTCCTAATTATCATATTATGATCATGGACCAGAATTTCGTTACAACTTTTTACCATATTATGATTATTGCAAACATATTATGATTATTTCGTACCTCAGACTTTAAAGCACGTGCATTTTGTTTCAATTTTTGTTTTATTTTTATTTTTTTTTAACAATATTTAATTACAAATAATTAAAAAATAAAGCACTTTTTATCACTTTATGCTTAATTTGCAACACTTTCCATGTAATAAAAATAAATTTATTTAAGGGCTGCGCAACAATTAAACTTTTGCCTAGACTTTCTTCCATAAAACAAATCACCATTACATTTAACACCACTACGTGTTTGTTTATTTTTAATGTCTTTTTGTTTAATATTATTTAATTTGTTGTGGCTGAATGTTCGCACAACTTCTTTTCACAAAATCTCAAACAAGAATGAAACTAAAAGAGCGAAGACGCTCATTAAAAAACTGACTGATTATCTTATAGTTGGTGCAACTATAATATGGTTGTAGTTAGATAGAGAAATATAATAATAAATGCTATATTATGATTGTAGACACCACAATAATATGATAACTTAAAAAAAAAGAGAAATTTTTACTAGAACAGTATGAAAACAACCTTATTATTGGTGGAATATGTTTGATACAACTATAATTTAATTGAAACAACCATATACGGCTGTAGGAAACATAGTTTTGTGGCCGCATTCATATTGCAAACATATTTTTTCTCTGCGTGTATTTATTTACTTTTTTACAAGAGAAGCACTTCAAGATTTTCAAACACATATTCTTTAAGTTCGATCTTAAAACTTGAAATTCTGTTCACTGTTTTTAACTGTAAAGGCAAGTTATGATATTCGAAACCACCAATGTATTCAATGCGCTGTTTTGTTGTTTCCAATCTGCATCTAGGTAAACGGAGATTTTGCTGATTTCTTGTATTAAATGTCGATTGATTTTGTATAAAGTTGATCTTGTGATATCCAATATTATTTAAAGTTTTAAACATGTACATTAAAAGTTGATAATAATATAATCCTCGAATGGACATTATAGGTTTACAAACGTCGCGATATAGAGATATTGTTGAATAAGTTATTGGTAAATTGTGAATAGTTTTCAAACCTTTATTTTGCATACTTTGCAGCGACTTCAAAGCAGTAGTGGTTTTATATCCGTATATTATCACCATGTAGTTTAGGTGGCTTTGTATCAGAGCCTGATAAATCAAAAGTTTGGTTTTTATGTTCAATTTATTATTCATTTTGAACAAAATACCAACAGCTGGAGCTATCTTGGTTTTAACTTCCGCAATATGCAAATTCTACGAGAGGTTACTCTGTAAAGTTATTCCCAAATATTCTGCTCTCATCTACAAAAATATTGAAATCACTATTTTGAGCATTTGAATAGGGTCTGAATCTGATCAATTTTGTTTTGTTTGCATTAAGTACTAATTTATTCAATCTAGCATACTCAAAAATTAAGGCAACATCTCGTTCCATGTACGTTTTCAATACCAAATCAAATTTGTAGGGTTAAAACAGACAAACATCATCTGCAAACATATATAATTTTCCAGTAAGACATAAGTTGCAAATGTCATTTAAATAAATTGAGAACAGCAATGCCCCCAAGCAGCTACCTTGCGGCACCCCACAACCAACATTTAGCATATCGCTTTTGGCATCATTAATTTGAACAAACTGCTTTCTATTCTTAAAGTAATTTTCGAACATATTTAGTTCTTTTCCCAAAACACCGTAATATGATAACTTCTGTATCATTATTTCATGATCAACCAGATATTTAAATATACTGAATTTATAAAATTTTAACTCTGACCTTACATGTGCACTGCTTTTAGTTATCCGATTTTGCCTAAATTTTCACCATTTTAGTTCTGGACTAAGTGGTACAATAATCCGCTTGGGTTTAATCAAAAATCTAAAGTTGATTTTTCATTGCCACCCTAATTACAGTATGTACTAGAAAAAATTATTGCTCATTTTTTGTATCAATCAATGTAGTGTCGATAACAGTTTTTTTTTTTTCAAAATTGTCATATAATTATTTATTTTAAATTGCGCAAAAAATATAGGAAATCTGCATGTTTTTTCTAAAAGTCAGGTGTTATTGTATTCGGATTTAGAATAAAATCCAAACGTTATAATCAAATCAAAAAAGTAGCATGGATAGATTTTAAATGTTTTCCTATTTTTATATACTGAATTATAATATTGTACCATACTGTATTCTTCATTTCAAGAAGAAAAACAAAACGAAAGAAAGGAAAATACAATAGTATAAATGTTTAACTAACAAGGAAGGTATCCCAACCCGAAATCGCAGATTTTAATAAGCTTTCGGTATGTTGTAAAGGAGCAAAAAAAGAGACACCTATTTGTTTAGATGCCCAATCTCACGTTTAAGGGTTAAAAAGAAAACTTGTCTTTAATTTAAGAAAACTCAAACTATTTGTACAGATAACAGTACTCAAGCAAACATAAATTTTTATACCCATATTATAGTGGACCCAGAGTTGCCACATTTTTTAATTATCAGAAATATCGGGGAAAAAGCCTATTCGGGAAAAGTCGCATAAAACTCGAAATGTTTCGAATATCGGAAAAGTTCAGATACTCCCACGATTAATATAAATAGGTATTGCTGTGCATTATTTTAGCTTAATGCAACTACAATTCCTTAGTAAAACCCCAAATTTAATGTCACTCAAAGCTCATTTTTTGAATAACGAAAATACTTGAAAATCTTTGGTCATAATTTCTACACCATTGATTGTGTTTTCAAAAAATCTTTAATTTGGTACCAAATAAGGTACTTTTAATAGAACGAAATGGGGTAATTTTGGACCCCATTTAAGGAGCATATACACGACATGTATTTGTCATCTGACATGTCAAATTTCCCACTGCAAAATACATACATGTCGTGTGTGACCTTTTTAACTTTGCTTCTGTAAAAGTCAGACGCAAAGTCATCTGACAAAATTTCAATTAGAGCGTGCTCTATTTTCTTCTGACAAACCATCTGACATCAGCTGTTTTAAATATGAAACAAAAAGTTGTCATAAATCCATGCCGTGAGAAAACAAACAGCGGCGGTCCCCTATTGACGGAATCATTAGCCGGCTAAAGTTAACATTTTACAATACCAATAAATGTATATACATTTTCCCATTTAATAAAATTATGTACATATATATGTTTATAAAAAGTTTTATAATTATATCACAAATTGGTATGTCCGCATTTAAAGAAAAATTATTTAAGATGGCTGAACTATTTTGCGGCGCAAAAAAAATTTTTGATGCGGCAGCATGCCATGTTGAAACCCAGATCGACTTGATTGTTGGCTCCACAGAGAACAGTTTCTTTTCCTCTTTTTTTTTAATTTCGATTTCATTGCAGTTATAATTGAAATTACACTGCACACTGCAATTGCATTATCCTTTGATTCCATTTGACTATCACTTTTAAAAAAAAAATTATTTTAATAAAATTTTCGCACTGATCAGCTGTTGAAGAAAAAAAACAGAGACTGTGTCAGAAGCAAAAAACATGTACGTTTGTGACCAAATATTATAAACCTTATGTAAAACAGCAATTTTGACAGACATGCACAATTACATGTGACTTGAAAATTTGACATGTCAGATGACAAATACATGTCGTGTATATGCTCCTTTAGTAACGTCTAAGCATGAGATTGGGCAGCTAAAAAAAAAATCACGGGTTTCTTAAATTTCTATTCTCTGCAACATATTTGAAGTTCATTAAGATCTCCCGGCCCGGAATACCTCCCTTGTAAGTATATGACGCGGTCAATGCCTATACAAATATTAACATTTCATTAACAGTACAAGGGGAAAAACTTGTACAAAATGAAATTAAAACAGAAAAAAAAAACAAGAAACAACAAAAGGAAATATTAACAAAGCAATAGCTAAAGTCAAAAATCATGAATTTCCTTTTACAACAAATAAAAACAATCCAAAGAAAAATATATAGAAAAATGTACGATATGCTATCAAACAATGACAAATTACACGTAAAGAAAACTTGACATTCAATTTAAATTGAGTTTATTTTAATAACCCAGAGAAACACTCTTTAGAAAATATTATTTGTCCTATTTGGATCTTGTGTTATTTGCAATTAAAGGTTTAACTGACAAAGTATTAGCTTTAAAACCATTTGCAGTTTGGGATAAAATAATCGGTTACTTTTGGCATAATTTTTAAACAGAAAATTCGTTAATATCAAAAAAACAGAGTAATATTTGGAAGATGACAAAGCCAATTGTGACAATTTTTTATTGTTGTTTTTGTTTTTTCTTTGATATTTTAAATTTTGAATCTCGCTCCTAGACGAGGACAAGAAATTCTCATTGAGTTTGTGATTTAACATAACAAATATCTCTAGAAATTCTAATAACAAAGTCCCCTGAAGATTTCCTTAGGCAGGAATGAAATCCGGATAGGGACACGCCTACATCAGATTGCTTTTCACAATTTGTTAAATAAGTTTTGGGACTTTAGCACATTTAATTACTATAAATGTAATATTAATCATTTAAAAATATTTCTAATAGTTTGATATAATTTTTATTAAAAATAAAAATTATGTTTTTTTCCACCTTTAATTGTGCAATGAAAATGAAAATTCGAGGCCATACTCTATATTTTTTTATCAGGATTTTGTCCTAACAAATAACCTATAGGGTTTTTTTTGTTAGATCTATCTATAGGGTTTTTTTGTTAGATCTATCAACACATTCCTGAAAGGGTCAAATAATAAATTCGAAAACAAAAAAACTCTATAGATTATTTGTTCGGACAATATCTTAATGAAGAAATATTGAGTATGGCCCTCGAACTTGAATAATTTTCTTTTTCAATATTTCTAATAGCTAATTTTACATACGAGTAAAAAGCAATGCCACTGTGGCACTAGTTAAAAAATTTAAAAAAATATTGTAAGACTATTATATTATTATTTATTTTGACTAACCGCGGATTCGGTTATTTTTTGGTGTTTTTGTAATATTAAAAAAAAAAATCTAAGAATAATTAAATATACAAAGAAATTAACGATTGATGTCGTTAAATCCATTTTATGACCTAACTAGCTGTATGTACCCGGCCTTGACCGGCACTCAAATACTTTTTAGAGAACATATCGTTAGCTGAAATACAAAACCACGTAACTAACAAAAAATACAAACCCGGTTTTATTTATGATTATGATTCATTTGGTTAAACTACATGCCTACACAATATTTTGGAAAAAATAGCAGTTTTATAAATAAAGTTCAAATCTTTTATGTTTTTTGTTTTCGAGCATTTTTTTGGTTGCCCTGTAAAATATTGAAGTAGGGTTGAGTGATAATGAAGCACTATATCGAACTACATTTCTCTACATAATTGTTTGGTTCTATGATTAAAACTATATGTTTTATTAACAATATTGTTAAAATATCTATGAAAGTTTTTTGCTTCTCCTGTAAAAAAGTAAATATGTTAGTTACGTCCTATTGCATTTTTGGTGACACTTTAGGAAACAAATTTTTGTTGGATATCTTAAGACTTTAAAAAGATACCTTCTTTACTCCGATTCTGTATATTAATAATTAAATACGTCCAGAAGCCCCCCGACGCCACCACCCACATTGTAGTGTACCCCGTTTTTAGTGTCTTCTTAGATTTGATAACTTATCTAAAGTTAACCAAAGTTTTGGTCATAACAATAGTTGTGAATGTCACATTTATATGGAAATATCAATGGTAAAAGTTATATTCTGGTTATTTACAGAAAAACTACTCGCCCTTAAAGCATTGAACTATTTACTTGAGCCCGAGTAAAACTATAAATTTTTTATTGGGTTTTTGGTTAAAGTTCTGCCTATTATATAGGCTCTAGCTTTTCTAAAACTTCGGGTTCTGATGAAATCTTTACCCAGATCGAAATACTAGTATCAACCTAGCTAATATATTTGATTTTCTTTATTTTTGTAAATAGACGAAGGTTGAAAGCTTGTTATAAATTGAAAATAACATACAAAAAATGTATATAAAAACAAAAATCTAATAAAACTAAATGAAAGGGGACTATTTTCAAAAATTAATTTTGATTTTTTTTTAAACAAATATTGAACAAACGTTTTTATATACTTTTTTATAAAGTTTCTGATTCATGCAATTTTCACTATTAATATGCAAAAAAAAATCAATATCTTTTAAACAACAAAAGTTATAGCCTTTTGAATGATGTCATAACCACTAATTTTGCAAATATTTCAAAGCTGCAGGGTTGCTGCAGTGTTTCCACAGTTTACAAAATAATAAAAAATCGTTTTGAAAATATGCGTTCATTGCAAAACATACTCACCAAAGTTTATCAAAATCGTGAACCATCGAAAAATAGTCGTTGAAGTAAAGATTTTGTGAGTTGAAATTTTTTTACTCATAAAATATTAGTTTTTCTTTTAACTTTAAAAAACTTTAAACTTTTGTTTTTACAATGAAAATGAAAATTGTTCAAGTTCGAGGTTCGAGGTTCGAATATTTTTTAGCTTTAAATGCATTGAATTTTGATTTTTTTTTTTTTTGCCTTATAATGACTGTGAAGGCTACTAAACTGCATTTTGGTTTACCATCCAAATCAAGTTTAAACTAGATTGGATCATTCGATTTCGATCATATGGTAGTGTAGTGTGTAAGTCTTGTTTAAACTGGAGTTCAAGCATAATATAAACTCAAACTAAAAGTTTTTGTTTAAAAAGGCTTCCTACCCACTAATTTCAATTGAAGGTAGTGAGAATTTGTCGATTTTTTAAATAATTTAACAAATTTAGTTTTTAATTTCACAATTCCTCCTTTAATCCAACTCGGTGGGTGTCCCGTTAGACAATCCTCCATGTTGACCGAATATACTTGTACTACTTTAATTTGTATTAAAAATAAGTTTATGAAATTTGACAGAGAGAATTTTAGTGGACGAAAAATATTGAAAAATTTTAACTAAACTAATGAAACTTTTTTCACATAGTGAACAAAAAATTTTCTTAAAATTAATGAAAAGCTTCATAGTTTTTATGAAACTAATTTTTTAATGAAACTTCTTCTCAAATTAAATGAAACTGTTATTAAATAAAATGACAATTTTCATAAAATTTTATGAAAACTTCATTAACATAATGAAAAGTTTCAATTTACGACTTCCATTGCTACTTCATTGAATTAATGCAAAAATTCATTAACTCATTTTTGGGACAGTGTTCTTTTTCCACCCAGAACTAAGACTACAACTTTTTACTGCAAAAGATAATTACGTGATTTAAAAATCTTAAAATTATTCAAAATACAATTGGAAATAAAAAAATTGTGAAAAATTTGTATCCAGAGTTACCAAATAATTATTTGAAAAAATAAATTTTTGACCTTTTTTATGGAACTCTTTTCAAAAATATTAAAAAATATTAAAAAGCCTATTCTTTTATAATTTTGAATGTTATGTTGTTAAAAAAATATGAAAATGTATTTCTGTGCTAGATTCATTAGCAGAGCAATAATGTATTTCTCTGCTAGATTCTTTAGTTCATCGATTGTATATAATTTTTGAAAATCTGGCCGATTGAACGATAAACTTTTCAAATACTCAAAGTTTAAAGTATTCATAATTTACTCCATTTTCTCTATAAACATAAATAATGAATGGTTTTCATTAAAATACTACTAAAATTATAAAAATTATATCGTCAGGCTAGACATATGGCAATTTAAAAAAATGGTCAAAAGAAATGATCTTTTTACAAAAAAATTAAAAACATCGGTTAATTTAAAATAAATATTTTCATATTTGTTTGCATAAAGATTTGTTAACAACATTGGAAAAAATTTCTTTTTTTGAAATGTCTTCAACCGTCTAGGATTTATATGCTGTCAAAATTTCAATTTTGGTTGCCAATATTTACACTAAAAGGCGCTTTAAGGCCAAAAAATTAAAAAAAAAAATCTTAATAAATAATTTTTAACAAATATATCCGAAAAGTTTGGTTGCAAAATGTCCAGCGGCTCTATGACGTGCCATTAATGAATTAATATCATGGAGAGAATTCTCTCTGTGTTCAAACATTGTCAGATATAAGCAATACAAAGCAATTTTTAAAAGCCTATTTTAAATTAAAAAAAACAAAAACGGGGTTTTAAAAAATTAGGTTTTTTAAGTATTCGAAACCCGTTTTTTTAAATAGGTCAAATATTTGACAGCTCTAGTTTTCATAAAAAAAATACATTTTCCTATATGTACAAAAACCAGTCCTCTAGCCCACCCCTAGTTACCATATGAGTGTTGTGGTGGCAGGATCAAAAAACGGTTTGCAGTTTTTATTTATACTCAGGTCATGAGTAAAGCATATGAGTCTTCCATGTCAGACCGTACGATTTTTGCTAAAAATTGATTTTGATATCCCCGATGTCTTTCAAATTTTAGTACGTATTCTTCATTAAAAAATATTTTCTTAAAGCCCAATATAACCTTAATATTCTCTGTAAATTTCAGAATGAAAGTCGAATGGATTCTATTTTTTTCCTATTTTTTTTCCATTGTAGTACCACGAAAAATTACATTTTGTGTGGGAACATTGTATTTTCAAGCATGTTAACGAAAATGTTAATGCATGCATGTATGCAAAAACACACACTACCAAATTCATATTATTCTTAAGTATTATTTGTTTTGCTTTTTCTATGTGCCGTTAGAATTTTTTTGTATATTTTACTTTAAAAAGCCATTCGCTTACATTCTGAAATTTACAGGGAATATTAAGGTTATATTAAGCTTTAAGAAAATATTTTTTTTAGATTTTTCGACTTGTTCGAAGAAGGTGGAAAACAGAAGTTAAGTAAAAAAACCAAAGTTTTAAAAATAAATTACAAAAAAAAAAAAAATATTTTTAACAAGAAGGTTCAAATACCTTTAAAATAAGGTATTAAACTTTAACATTCATTGACTAGTTTTAGAAAAACATTAGTTTAAAAGTTGTCATGTAGGATGGCTTTTCACGATTTTGACGATTTTCAAATGCCCATAACCTTTTCAAAAAAAAATTTTTAATTTTTTTCTGGAAACACGGGTAAAATATTTTTTAATGTTTAGTACTTCTGGCAAATTTAAAGCAAATCGGAAGAGGTCTTGTGGAAAAGCTGGTCGGTCTGACATGGAATGACTCATATGTAAAATGCTTTCGGGTTAAAATAATATGAAAACGAAAGCCTCAAAGTCGTCATTATGAAATAAAAACAATTTCAAGATATTTTTAAAATGACCTAGTGTCTGTTGTAGGCCTGGTAGAGTAAAAAACTTTTTAGTTTTTAGACTTTTGAATACACCATCAAAATCTGAAGTTATCGATAAAATACGTTTTTTTCAAGACTACACGAACTAAAATATTGCTCCCTGGCAACTCTTCCCCAACTACGTGAATAGCCAAACTACCGTATGTACAAAAAATACATCATAGTTGCGCCAACTCACAAAATGTGGGAAATAGTGGAAATTAGATTACATATGATTTCTAACAATTGTGAATTGTTGTGGTGTTTGTCTTAGCTATCTTCTGCAATTACAATTAAATGTAAAATCGACCCCGTGTAATTGAAACTGGTTTTAAGCCACAGCAAAAATCGACCTACTTTAGATCAATTGGTTAGAGCCTCTGTCTAAAGTGTAGTGCGAAGTGCATGTGGCAAAGAAAGCAGGTTCAAGCCACGGTCAGGATTGCATTTAATAAATAAACATTTCATATAGATGCAATCAAACAATAAAAACCATAACAAATAATTACAGTATTGTCAAAAAGGATTACTGATGAAGGTTGTGTTACCAGAAACTGCGCAGTTAATGTAGTTATGATTTTTAGAAAAGTATGCTTAATCTTCTCTACCACGCCTATCTCAAACAATTGAAAAATATGTGCATATTAATTATAGTGTTAATTGCACACTGTCTAAGAAGACGATAATTAAAATTCAAAAATCCCCTATAAAATATTTTTAACTTAGTCATATTTGAACTTTGTGTTTTAATTAATCATATTTGAACTTTGTTTTTTAATTTTTTGAACTTTGCAAGCACTCGTTACAAATCTTGTAGTATATAGTACTATTTATTATATTATATAATTCTAATAAAATAAAAAAAAAAAACATTTCTTATTATTTCTTGAAAGCATGCTTAACACTGTGTAATAGAAGTCCTTGTTTGTTAAAACCGGTTAATTGTTGAATTTACAATTTTTTGTAAAATAACATTTTAATTAAAATATATTTAATAAATAAATTTTTCATGTTCGAGGCCATACTCTATATTTCTTTATTAGGATATTGTCCTAACAAATAATCTATATAGTTTTTTGGTTTCATAGTGAACATATTAAAACAAAACTATAAAGTTTTACTGCATTATCATATTCTTAGTATTTTTTTTTTAGAAATGTGTATGCTGTAGTGCAAAAGGATAGTGAACGGGTTAATTGTTTTCAAACCAAAATTAAATACTAGCCACCCAGTGCGTATACTTTATTTAATTTGTACGACATAAAACTTCCATCACTCATACGCCATGTGTTATTTTATAGGCGTTTGCTCTCTTTACAAATCAATATAAAAAATAAACATATGGTACGATATTTTACAAAATTTGTGGAAACAATTCTGCTTACTTACAAGGGAACCACCCTGAAAGGTACACTCCGATTTGAATAAGTCTTATATATGTTAAAAAGGACATACATCTCAGGTTGACCAGTTTTGTTTTATGTAAAGTTGTATCAAATATGACCCCATTTTGAGTTTTTTTTTTTTATAATTATGCAATTTTTTATAAAACAACTATAGACAAGTGTGGTACAACTGGAAAAGCTCTTCAAAGGAGCAGTCGCCGGTGCAATTTTAATTTTGTTTCAAGAAGTTTTGTAATTTTTAGGTATTTTATATGAATATGTTCGGACGTTCAAATTCACATGTATTAATACTAATTAAATTTAAATGGACACGTATTTTTCTTTTTTAGTAATCGACCTATTTTTGATTTGATCGGGAGTTTTCCCGAATGAACTTAATTGGCCCGATTTTGAGATCGGCATTTTCAAAACATACACTCAGGGAATTTCTGCTGTAAATATTTGTAGTTGTATGAGTTGTAATACAGTATCTTTATTTTTAAGTGAAAAAAGCAGTCAGTTTTTAACTACACTTGTAGTTCATTAAAAAAAACCGCATTAAATTACTGTAGGGATTATGATTTTACATTCATTTTATACTATAGTTTTTTTTTTTTTTATTAAAAAAAAAACAAATATTTGTTAATTTTTTACTATATATGTGGTTCGTTTTTATTGTGGTTTCATTTTCTGAACACTGAAAAATAAATGATAATGTTAGTTGCATTTACTGAAATGTAAGTCGTCCTTGTTTCAAGTGAAATTTCATTTGTTTTTAACTAAATTTGCAGTGGGGCTTACCTATATAATATTCTAAGTGTAGGACTGAAAACATATAAAATCAACCACTCGATTTCCTCCACCATTTCTGAAAGTTGTTATAGATGATGGTCATCATATTACTGTAACCTCATCCAAATGTGGGACAGCTAATCCCAGCGGATCTTGAAATATCGCGTTTCAAAATATGAAAAATATTCGAAAACGACTTTATTAAATAATTGATCTCTAGGTCACGTTGGTATTTATAAAATATCCTTTATTATTTTATATATCTCCAATACTCCAATACATTTAAAATGTTGTGTTGACCAGAGTGGATGGCAACGGCAAAAAATTTTGTGTTTAATATTGTTTCTTGTTGTTCATACTGCCTGAGGATGTCATTCAAAGAACAACGAAATATTGGAGATATATAAAATAGTAAAGAATATTTTATATATACAAACATGACATAGAGCTCAATTATTTAATAAAGTCATTCAATTCAAAGGTCGATAAACATTTTATAATTTATAATCTTCGAAAATTTTAAAAAAGTAGTTCTACATAATATTCCTTATATTTTTAACGGCTTAAGCTACAATATTGTATTTGAATAAATAGAGTTCATATAAAAGCTTCTTGAGTCATAGATACGTCATTTTAAAGCTACTTAAATTGTTTTTTTTTCTAGCGTACACAAATTATTCACTTCTTTACGTCAACATTAATTTTTTTCAAAAACCGATGTGCACTTAACAGATAAAAAATACGACCATCACAAAAGTTGAAAAACCTTCGCGGTTTTGTTTTAAAAAGGCCAGTTTTCTGCTGAACTGAGTTTTTTGGTAATAATAATAATTTAAAAGCAAAAATTAACAATTACTTTTGGAAAATTGTGCAAAAGTTACAAAATTTATTTCTGTTTTTTTATATAGCAAGCAATGATATGGACAGATTTTACAAACCTAGAAATAATAGTGGCCATCACACATTTGTTTCAAAAGCCACTGTGTGGTAAAAAATTTACTCTTTCATCTAAACAATTTTTGTTCCAGCGCATCTACACTGTTGCGCGAAATTCTTCAAAATAGGCATTATTTGTACGTTTTGTCAATGCTTTAACACAAAACCTTGGGATCATTTAATAATTGTAAAAACAAATGATTTGATCGTTCAAATGAAATCTAAAAAGCGTCATGTTAAAAACTGCACTTATTTGGAATTAACTTGTAGAAACTATATTTTCTCTTCAACTGATTTCGATAATTTCAAATATAATCTCTAAAATAAATTATGTTTTTTAAATATCGCCTAAACCGCGATTTTAAGTCAAAAATTAAATTTTTTCAAAGGTCACAGAATTGGACACATACATTTTTGAAAGCACAAAATAAGTGAGTAAATTTATAACGTTAATAAATATAAAATATATACATCTGCTCGCTTGCAGAAAGTGATTCTTGCAATCGGATTTGACGTGTCTAAATAGTGGTTTATAATTCTGAAAAATCCTATTAATGTGTTTTTTTTAAATTGTTTTCCAAGATAAGGACTCTTTAATAATTGCAATGAACAGGCAAACCGTTTAAATTCTAAACCAAATCAGATTTAAGCGCGTAAAATAGGCACTCATAACAAAAAGCCCTTACAAATAGTTGAAAATTAAGCTACGACAACCGATAATATTACTAGAATTTGCGCCAGCAGAACTTTCAATGATGTTGAGAATTACAGTCTGCTAAATTTAGTCGACCTTAATTTTAGAAGAACTAAATTGTATTGGACATTTACAGTTAGATTAACTAATAATTTTGGTAAATCAACAGAATTTTTAAGCTGTATCAACAGAAAATTTATGACAAAAAGGTCTTTCCGGATCTGACTAGAGACTGGTATATATTTATTACAGGGAATATAAACAGTTAATAAAGAGTACTTAACAGGTACGGGGCACATTGGGGCAACACTAAAGAATTCCTGCCATAGAAATTTACATATAGTGGTTCAAAAACAAAAAAGAAGAACATAATTATTTTAAAAAGTTACTCACCTAATCTTTGAAAATACAAAGAAAATCGTAACATATCCCCTTATTCCAGTAAAGATTTTTTTTTGCTACTTCTACAAAATATTTTTAAATTTAATTTTGTTCAAAGGTACATGTTGCGTGTAGAATAGCAAACATTTTTTTTTTATCAAAACTCAATTTTTGACAGTTTCCCACGTTTTTACCTTTCCTGAACACTTTGATTTTTGGATTTTATACACTTGATCGTTCGGTTAATCGAATAATTTTGAACAGTTAATCGCTTTATTTTAGAAATGTTGAGGTTAAGAAGAAGAATAAATGTTTTTCTCTCTCTCTGTTTATAAACACTATTAATTTTTAAATCAGACTAGACTAGGTTTTGCCTTTTTATGGACTGGCTCATGAGTGATTTTCCATTTAAATTGTATTATTATTTGTGTCTTATAATTGTCAGATTATCTCTATATGATAAATTTGTCAACAACCTGCGGCTGTAAGAATCAAACCTGCGCTCTTCTTACAATACAAACGTAACAATACCAAGTCACGACCGTTTAGCGAAAAATATTTGAAATATATCACAAAATATATGAACGTTTAGTTGATCAAAATAAAAATCCAAATAAATGAGAACTCTAGTTCATACTTTATAAGTATATTATAATATATCACGATTAAGAGAGTTTTTTGTAAATTGAAAGATCAATAATACAACTTTGGGATATAATTAATACACTAAGTAGCGGAAATGTATAAATGTTGGTAAATAAAATAAAAATGGTTTTCAGTGCAAAATTAATACGTGTATTCCTTAAATTTTATTTAATTTCTGAAAACAAAAATATATATTCAACA
This sequence comes from Delia radicum, assembly GCA_021234595.1. Classification (NCBI taxonomy): domain Eukaryota; kingdom Metazoa; phylum Arthropoda; class Insecta; order Diptera; family Anthomyiidae; genus Delia; species Delia radicum. The sequence continues at coordinate 105,866,891 of CM037852.1, forward strand.
AAAGATTAGTTTTGGCACAGAAAAAGATAAAATTTTTAAAAATTATTGACCATATTTCGTAAAAAACGCGCTTTCAAAAAAATGTCGTTTATACCATTTTTCGAGTGAGGCATGCAATTATTGTTAGTTATCCATATTTTGTGGTTTAGTAGACCACCCAGTACGTATACTTAATTTAATTCGTATGACATAAAACGTGCATCACTCATACGCCATGAGTACAGTTCTAAAATATTTGCTTTGTATAAAAAAAACTAAATTCAAATGGTCGAAATTTTATTTGTTTTATATAAAAATTTTAAGGTAATAAATATTTCAAAATTGTAAGATTCTAAAATTATAAGTTTAGATATAAAATTTATTAAATTTAATGTTTAAAATACATTTGTTGCAATTTTTACCCGATGAAAAAAGTTCCTATATACTCATATACAAATTAATATCATCATATAATTAGTTTATGCAAATGCTTTAATATGGATTAATATATTAATTAATATTAAAATATTATCATATATCATTGTATCGTATGTTAGGTATTAGCATATCTTTTATATCTGATCATATAAAAAGTATATAGATCTATATATCACCATATATTCAACCATATACATATGATCATATGTAAGTGTATATGGTACAATTAATCAAAAATAATTCTATCACTTTTATATATAACAACAAAATATGAAAAATTATGGTTTTTTGTTTTGTAATGATTATTAGTGTATTTTAATTATTCATTACATGTATGCTCCCTCCCGCTTCTACCCACTACAAATTCGGAAAATCGAATTTTAGAAGCTTTTCAGTCCATTTTTACCATTTTTACCATTAAAACATTCGAATAACCAAATATGCTTTACTTGATTTTCTTCTAGTCAATATATGAAACATTTCTAGATTCTAGCTTTATTAGTTTACGAGATACACCAAACGCCCCTTTTCGGACTAATATAGCGACTGTATGGCGGTGATGAAAGTTTTTTTTTTAAAAGAGAAGCAATATTCAGGAAATTCTTCCTATTTATTAATGTGTTGCTTTGTTTGGAAATTGGTTAGTGCAGACATGAAAGGTGGGGAAAAATAAAGGGCTTCAAACATGGCAACACTGTTATTGCGCGAGATTATAAATCTTAGAATAGTTCTTGCTCGCCACCTGATGGAGAGTTGGCGATTTTATTGAAAATTTTTGGTTCATAGCCCTGATTCATTATTTTACTTCGGTGGGGTTAAGTGCTATGGGAACACTGAAGGCGGGCGCTGCGATACATATAAGGGATAGAAAAGTCATACATATTATTTTTCTAAATTGATGTTGCTGTCACCAGGAATCGAACCCGGGACCAACGCACTAACCATTACACCACAGCTCCCACCCATATAATGATTTTTTTTCAATTACCAACATCCTGGTGAACATATTAAAGAAAAAATATAAAACTTTAATTCAATAGCAACATGTTTATATTAATTTAAAAACGTGTACACTGTAAAAGGTAACCAAAAGGTTAAAGTATTAAAAAACAACGGTATAATTATTAGGTTTTAAACTAACGAGCATATAGACTAAAGAAGAAGTTTTATATGCCAACTGATTTTAAGAAAAACAGTATTTAAAAGTTTTTCAATGCATATTTTTTGTATATAAATTTTGTGTTAATTATGCAAAACTTATGCAGAAAATACATTAAACAACTTAAATTAACTATAAAATTTAATTAAAGTTGTTTAAATGCATGGAAATAATTGTATTGAAAGTACCACTGTTAACAAATTTTTTTGCAACGGTTTATTTAAACAAATTAAACACCTAACCATTATAACATGCGTAATCGATTATAAACTTTTAATTTTAAAAATTAAATAATTGCTTAGTTTCGTTATAGGCAATATACTTTCTACCACTGTTTCGCGGTAGTGGTTAACAAAATAGTCGTTTTGAACAATCTGTGATATTTATCCTTCACTAAAAATATCGTATTGATCCATTGAATTATGTTGTATATCTAGAAAAAATCTGTCAGTCTTTTATACGAAAATTTTGCCAACAAAAAATTTTAATTTTCTTCCTTGGTAAATCTTGTTTTTTTTACCAAGCGTTCTAAGTTTATTATATGTCCCAACGCCAGGTTCATGAAAAGCTTAAATTATTAGATTTAACATAATTTTTTTAAATTAATATGTTTTATAAATAAATTACAAGTAGTACTTAAGTGGTTTAAAGTAAAAAGTACTGATCACTAAAACATTTTAAATTTTTATTTTATTTTTCTATTAAAAAATATTGTATCAAATTATATATAATAAATTCCATGAGATACCATGAGATCAGCTTATGTTTGCCAATTTTCGGATCATATGAGATGTGATGTTTAGTTATATGGGATTCTATATATAATCAGATATGACTATATCGTATCTTTTTTCGTCGGGTTGCTATTGAGGCAGTTGACCTGGTGCTCTAAGGAGTAATGCGGATTACCCAATTTATTTGACTTTTCATTATAATTATATCTCTTCTCAGTGTAATGACATTAAAATAAATAAAAACGTAGTACTACATACAGTCGACAATAAAATGTACATTAAAAGTTAAGCAAAAAGTATATAGAAACAAAATAAAAAGCAAAAGTATATACATACACTTCTGTGGCTTCCTGAACATATAGACTAAACTGTTATTGCTCTGTACAAAATACTACATATGTATGAGTGTAATACATTTAGAGTGTGTTTTTATGTCTATCCTATTCATATGGCTATGTATGTTTATGTTAACATGTGGCAGGCATGAAAGGCGGCTTAAATACAGACAGGGCAAACAACAAGTATAAAGTACAACAGCTCAACAACAACAAAACACAAAAAAAAATTAAATGTAAAAAAAACTAACAAGTTAAAAACCCAGAGAAAGAAAAAATAAAAACCGTTTGTTAACATTTGTAACTGACTGACAATAAATGAAATAAAACAGATTGACAATGTACAATACTCATTTTGTGTCTATTTTTTCTTTGCTTTTTTTTTTTTTTGTTCGTTTTACAACAATAATAAAGCGGATGTCAATGAAATGTCACAAATATGTAAGCTTGTGTGTGTGTGAATGTAATGAATAAAATTTAAAAAGAAATAGCAAAAAAACGGAAAATACTATTGATAAAGCGAATGAAATTGATTTGATTTAACTTTTTTAATTTTTTTTTATTTAAAACAAAAAGTTGATGTTATTTTTTATGCCTGAATATATTTTTTTACTAAATAGATTTTTTTTTCGCAATTTTGAATTATAATCTAGCTTTGTTTTATGAAAATCCATGTTGTTCGTTGAATAAATAATACCCAAGAAACATTTTTACGGACTCTCCGGCATGTACGGATTCTTGAATCCGGGGTTTACGGTACGTTTTCGGACCGTTTAATCGGATTTTCGAAAACACGTTTTTAGTCCGTTTGGGGATATCAGTTTTCGTGCCGTTTAATACGGACTTCACCGATTTTCATCCGTTTCAAGTCAGTCACAATCGGTAACAATTTTTTTCAATTTGTTTTATTAAAATAAAATTAAGTAAATAATATGAAAGATCGGGGCGCCAAATAAATTCAGATAGCATGCATAATATGCATTGCATACGTTAGATGGTAAGTATTTATATAATTTAAAACGCTCAAATGAGATTGCAAACAAAAATATATTTGTTCATAGAATCCATCGTTTTTAAACCCCACTTAATATTTTTTACATGTAGATATCTGATTCAATAATGGGCCACAAACTAACAATGATGCTCTTGGTGGAAACAAAAAAACTGCATCGAAAAAGTAAGTATCAATTTGTTTTTTAAAATAAAAAAAAATATATTCCAAGAAAACTCTTACTATCTCTTGAAACTAAAATAATAAATTCTTTTTTCCTTTTAGATTTTGAATATTATCGACCACAAATGTTCCGTGATGCTGCTAACCTGGATACAAAAAGTAAATGAAGTATATTTTAATATTTTTTCAAATAAATTAAAAAATGTATAAAAAAAAATAAAATCCATTGAGTTTTTTGTAAAAAAATGGTTGGAATACGGACCAAATAAGTATTTTCAACGATCCGTTTATTGTCCGTTTTATATCCGTAAAAAACGGAATCATCCGTTTTCAGCACGACAAAACGGTCCGGAAACGGTCCGTATTTGACGGACTTTAAACGGATTTGAGTCAGTTTTTAACACGACCCAACGGTCCGTAAACCGTCCGTCATTGACGGACTTGCAACGGATTCGAATCCGTATTCGATGTTCCTTTTAATCCGTTTTCTGGTCCGTATACTGATCCGGAAAACGGTACGGAAACGGACTCCGGATCCGACTATGCTGTACCGAAAACGGCACATAAACGGACCGGATTGTTTGCTGGGTATATTCATAAAAATTGATAATTCGAACTTTTGATTGGTTTAAGGGGTTTACCCTTTTAAGATAACAATTAATTGAATGAATTTCAATCGATTTTGGAATTTTAAAGCAGGGACCGTAAAAAATGATTATTGTTAGTTTTTTTAAGTCAAAAAATCAATCACTTAGAACAGACATAAAAACAAATTTATTGCACCATTATTATTATTTTTTCGATTTTTTTTTTGATTATATATTTTTTTTTGCACACTAAAGTAACAGCTTTTTCTTTTATTTGCTAAATTTTTACCTACAAGTAATGGGCAATCATGTATTAATAATAGAAATAGCTTTCTGATTTCATTTTAAAACAAAAACCTCCCGCATAAAGTGCATTTCCTTAAAATGCATTTTTTCATTTATTACTTATTGTGTTCATTATTTTGCGAATTTTTATGTCTATATTGCGAAACAACGCTTTAATCTGTTTGATCACAAATTTGAAAATGTTTGTGTACTTTAAGTTGGATATGCATCGTTATTGTCTAATTAAGTTAAATTTTTAGCTAAATATTAATTTTTAGTTTAATTAAATAAAAAAAGGATTATGCGGAAAACTTTTTGAAAACCACGAAAAATAAAATTGCGTTACTTTATATTTTTATGTGCTAATATACGTCTAGGGTAGCTAAAACTTGATAAATGTAAAAAAAAAGTAAAAACGTTTCAACTTCTAATGACCCGATTAAAATTAATATGATGCTTTATATAATCATACGAAATTTAATATGAGTCTTAATAAAGTTTTATCCGCGAAATGGGCATAATAATTATATTTGCATTAGTTTAGTTTTAATTTGATAATATCAGATTAAATAACATCCGAATAATGACGCGATACAATTTAATACGATTTTATACAGCGGTATAAATTTATATGTGAACTGATACTGAAATATACAAAATAAGCTATAGTTGTGTCCGGTTTTTGATTTTAAAACTTCATGAAAATCCAAAATATCTATTAATCCTTTTAGACTTTAGCCACTTGCAAAAGGTTTACAACTTTATAATTTGTAACAAATTCCATAGCATTTGGAAATTTTATTATATTCAAAAATAAAAAAATATAAATGAAGATTTTGTGGTATTTATTAACTTACACCATTGAATAACAAAGACGGAAAAAACGTTGAAACTAAATTTAGAGTTTTAGATTGAAAAAAATCTTAGAATAAATTAAGAACTCATAATGTTACAAATGAAACAAATTCTTTTTTAGGGTTAAGAACCAGAAAGAAATCAATTCAAGAGACAAAAATTGTGCTAAATTTTGTGTATAAAATTATACACAAAATGATGCAATTAATTGTATTGTATTGATGTAATACACATTTACATCCAAAATATAATTGACAAATTTTCTAGTGTGACTCTGCATGGGGTAATATACAATTTTATCTAAAATAAAATTGTGTTTTTTAAAATATGATATAATATCAAAATATATATTATTTTGCAATGTCTAGGTATATAAATATAACGTAATTATTAATTGGATTAGTTTTAGCGTATTCTAAATGCAATATACAATTATACATCATATTAAATTTTTTATACGAAATTAATTTTATATATGAATTTATATAATTATGTCCGGTTAAATGCACTGGCAGACAAAACCTTATAAGTGCATATAAAATAATGTATTATTTTATGCAAACGTTTTAACTCGGGAAATTAAAGAATTATAACCGTCCAAAAAACATATTAAAAGCAAATACCCTATATAATTTGTCTGCCACTTATAAGGAAGCTTTTCCGATGGGTTTCCTTTGAAATTTAATTCGGATAGGTGATAAAGCAGCAAAAATATATGAAAAACGTATCTATTTTTAAAATTGGTGGTGAAAATTAACACATTTTTGTATGAAAATATGTTTAAAGTTTAGAAAATTTAGACTTATTTAAAAACAGCGTTCAAATCCTCGAGAAAACACACATTTTGAAAACCATTTTGACACTATGTCGTGGACCCCGGCTGCCACTTATTTGAATTATTTTAACAAATTATTCACTATTTTTCCCCTTTTTCATATATCCGACTTCATGTATTGTTTTAAAAAAATCGTAAATTTTACAAGCAAGCGTGATTGTAGTCTGAAAGAAATAATAAAGAAAAAATATAAAATTGGAAAATTTTAAAATATACCTGACATCGCCTAGGTCTTATTTCCATCGCCTAGGTCTTATTTATTTCGTATTTCCAATTCACTTTGATTTATATTTTGGACAATTTCAAACGCTTTTCAAATTGTCTTTAATCAATTTTTTAAATAAAAACCCTTTAAAATATCTAAAAAAAAAACTACATCGTTATAACACAAAGACTGGTTTAGCTGCTTGATTTTAAAATGTCGCATTTCAAGGAGCGCCGATAGAAATTTGTTTACATTTAGTCTAAAAAGAAATTGAGAAAATTTGAGTCCCATGGGACCACGTTAACATGTTATGCATATCGATCAAAGTTTGAGGCTTAAATTTGTTTCAAAAAATTAAAAAAATATGAGATATCGAAATATATATCGTAAAAAAAATACTGAAAACTATGTTACCAGATGCGTGCGTAGCAAACCAAATTTATCAAAAAGATTGCACTGTAAGTAAAGTAACGACTTTTACGGCACAAGTAAACTTAATTTTGAGTCTTAGTGGTAGCTCCATTTTAAAAGATTATGTCAAAATACACAGAAAAAATCATTGTCAAAAAAAAAATTCAATTAAACTTTTGTTCGATTTCAACTTACTTTCAATTAACTGTTTAATTGAAAATGAATTTGGTATAAAAAAAAATTCTCAGTTTTTATAACGTTGAACAACATTGAAACAAATGCAAAAATTTTAAAAAGTCGCCAAAATTAAAAAAATCGTTTAAAGTTGAAAATTCGAGTTTCTTTAATTTTGGTCATTTTTTTAAATTTTTTTTGAATTTTGGCGTTTATTTTGGGAGTTTTTTAAATTTCTGCAATTTTGAGGATTGTTTTGACAATTTTTTTTTTTCAAATTTTGGGATTTTTCAAATGGTCTAATTTTTCCCAATAGTAAACAATATTCAATTAAATTTTTAATAGATGTGAATAAAACTATATGTAATTGAAAATAATATTAATTAAATAGATACAAATTATTTTAGTTGTTACTACAATTGCATCAACACGACCGAATTTAGTTAAACTTTTGCTGAATCAACAAATATTTTAATTAAAACTCAATTTTAGATTTTTCTGTTTAGTTTGGATTGTCTCAAACAATTTTTTGATTATATTTTAAGTCAAAGACTTCGAAATCTCTTATGAAAAGATTTTATTTATTGCTTTTTGTCGAAAATCAACTCTAACAAGCCGCCCATTTGCAGGCGATGTTTTCTAACGAAATTTTAAGATTCGAATCATATAAAACTATTTCCTATTTGATCCAAGTCAAAAATAATTATTTTCATATTAAATTTATCAATAACATTGTTACTTTCTAACAAATTGTATTAAGTTTTTAAATTTGTCAAATCATTTCGGGGGGGGCTCTATCCCCCCCCCCCCTAGCTACGTGCCTGATTACGGTCCCTGTTTTAAAGTAATGTCTGCATTTTAAACAAATGATTTTAAAAAAAATCATTTAACTGAATTCAAAGGACCTATCCCGTGACAGGTAAAACGGGGCCAAATATCTGCAATTCAGCTTACTTTTGTCGTGTTGACGTTGTTTCTTTTCCATTTTGTGCTTTTATTTTTTTGTAATGAAATTCTTAGTTTTTTTTTATAATTTTATAAAATAACTTTTTTGTTAGCCAGCTAATATCCATAAGCACCTGACTATATATAACTGATATAGAGAGTTACATATTATTGTCTAATTGCATATGTATAATATAGTATAATTGTATCATAAAAGATTTAGTTTAGATACAATAAAAAGTGATTTGATACAGTTTTACAGAAATTTCGCCCTCATCCAATTATTTTAAATTACATTTAAGATTGACCAAATTCAATATAATAAGATAAAAATCGTCAATGTGGTGCTTTAAAAGCCAATGAAAAATGGAAATCAAGAAAATGGAAATCAATGCCAAACTTGCAGTATTTTTGTCCTATATGATGCGAATAAAAAATGGAATGACTTCTTCAATTTTTCCAAAAAGTTGGCGAAGTAGACGGGGTTAAATATTGACAAATTTTGAGCTTAATTTTAGTACACTATTTACAATAATAAGGACAAGTTTAAAATAGCACTAAAAATCTTCAAAATGGCATGCAAAATATCATGAACAAACTTCAAAAACGGCACATAAAAATGCCATTTCCAAAAATACCAAATGTTTTTGTAAATATAAGTAGTTAAAAATTATAACCAAGAAATTTAGAGTTAAACTGTTAAATGTTTTCGTAGTAAATAAGAATGGTTTTAAATTCGAAATTTTATTTCTTCAAACCTAATAAAGATATGTTGCTTTCCAAGCCAACTGCCCCGCTACAGGAACAATTATATCGCAGCAATTCTTATATCGCAGTTTTTGCTTTCATAAGCAAAAATGGAACAACTTTTTTAATTATGAGTATGAGCGAAGTAGGAGTGGTGAAACATTGACAAATTTTGCAATGTTTTTTAGTATATTATTTATTATTTTTTAACTGAATTCTGCAAATGTCAGACATTTTTTATGAATACATTGTTTAACGGAGAATTTGAAAAAAATTCAGAACTAGTTCCGAATTTATAGATTTATGCAAATCTCTATTTATCTCAATAAGAAGTGATCAGATGTTTTTTTATTTTTTTATCGATTTGGCAAGTTTCATCGTGTAACACGTGTTAGTTTTGGAGAAAATATTCGTTGAATATTGTCCTTCATACATATTTCATTATTTCTATATATAATTCTATTATAAAGGGTTTTTCAATAAGGATTTAAGAACTTTTTTTTAAATAAAACGCAAATCATTTCAGATATTACCACCGGTCATCGGCTTCAATTCTTGAGTCAGCTTGATCTTGTATGGGTATAAACCAAGATCCTTAAAAATTCGCCATAAAGTGGTCTTGCCGATGCCCAGTTCTTGAGAACGCCGCGGAATCGATTGATTTGGATCGCTTGCTACGGACGTCTGAACGGCAGCGATATTTCGGCACCTCGACCAACCCGTTGTTTTACTGGCACGGCAGCATCACACAATGAATTTGTAGACTCAACCTTTTGCACTAAACTTGTTATTGCTTGTCTACTAGAGCGAGTATAACGACCGAAAAGTTAACGCTCTTAAAGTTGCGGTCACCGAATCCGAATACATATTTATAATTTGCATACGTTGTTCGTTTGTGTACTTTGCCATGATGAAAATGTTGAGGTTACTGAAAAAAAGGAAAGTAACAGTTAGATGATTTGTTAAATAGTGCGTTCACAAATTAAATTCAAAGTTGTTAAGTACCTGTTGGCAAACCCTTTATGAATTATGTATTGCTCATATGCCTAGGTACCTTACGTAGATTTAACACAGATATATTCAAATATATATGAGAGGCAATATTCAACGAATATTTTCTCCAAAACTAATATGAGTTACACGATGAAACTTTCTGGATCGATAAAAAAAAAACATCTAACTATTTTTAAAAAAAATTTTATTTTTTTCAAATTCTCCATAAAGTCAAATTTCTAGCATTTTCCAAATTCAGTTAAATAATAATCAATAATATACTAAAAATGAGCGCAAAAATTGTCAATATTTAACCACGCTTACTCTTGGCCCATCTTTTGGAAAAATTTAAAAATTTGTTCCATTTTTTTTCTTGTTCTCTAATAGGAGAACAAATACTGTCAGTTTGGCATTGCTGCGATATACTTTTCTTTGCTGGATAGTTGGCTAGGAAAATCACCATATACATATGACAGAAAACATATAAAATCAACCACTAGATTTCCTCCATTTTTTACGATTTCAACCAAACTTGGTATAGAAGTTGTAAGTCATATAAATATAACATCGCCTAAGTGTAGGAAAGCTAGTCGCAGCGGATCTGGAAATAGCGAGTTTCAAAATATGAAAACAAATGTAGTCGTACATAAACGTCCATATCTTTTTAAAGTTACGTGATTCGTTAATTTCTTATTTGAAAGCTACTCTTATTTTTTTTAAGTCTATGGAAATTCAATCCTTACAGACTAATATGATAACAAAAATAATAATAATTAATGTAAAATAGAATCAAATTTGAATTAATATATTTACAAAAATTTGATTGACAACAAGATTTTATTTATTAAGGAAAATAATAATGTCTCGTTTTACTGTCTCCAAACTCTTTTGAAAATCGATAATATGATAAAATTGATTAAATTCAGTACAAATGTGGCGGAATGGATCGGAGTTTGCATAGTTTGTCCGAAAATATTTAACTACAAGGAATTGATAATATCTTGATGAACATTGAGGAGTATTAATATTGATTTTACTTATAAGGAAATTAGAATGCAAATCACCTCTAATCAAGTTTAGCAAAAATGTTACATTTAGCATTTTACGACGACTTTGAAGTGTAGGAAGCTTTTTAAGAGGAAGACGATTTTTATAAGGGGGAAGTTGTACAGCAGGATTCCAGCCAAGTCCACGAAGGCAAAATAAAGGAAATTGCTTTTGAACGGATTCAATGGAATTAGAATGCACATTGTAGAAAGGATCCCATACAACAGATCCATATTCAAGGATTGGCTTGACTAGTGTAGTAAACAGCTGCTTTGTTGTGTAAGGATCGGAAAAACTCTTTTGCCCAGCGTTTGATAAATCACAGCACACCTGTTGCTTTATTGATTGTCTTTGAAATATGATTTCGAAAATCTAAGCGTCTGTCCAACAAAACACCAAGATCATTAAATGTATTAACCATCTCCAGTCGTATGTCATTCATCACGTAATCGCCATTAATCGGCAGAGATCTTGTAAATACCATATATTTGCTCTTTTGTGGTTCAAATAATATTAGAAAACAGAATAGTTGCTGGAAGATAAAATAAATGTTTTTCAAAATCCTTTATGCAATCCGCAGTAAATCAAAAAAATGTTTTTTTAAACTATAAAATAAAAAATATGTTAATTATAAATTATTCCCATATGCCGTTGCGAAATCCCTATATATAGCTCTTACGGAATTCAAAGTTAGGAATAAAATGTAAAAAATATAATTCAAAAAACCGATAACTCATGTAGCCGCAGAAGTACCATACATGAATTTTGGTAAACCAGGTTTTAAAGTACAACGGTTTGAACAACAAATTGTGAAAAAATGCAATTTGTCATCAAAACTGTACCAATAAAACCACGATATAAGCAGCTTTAAAATTAGGTATCAGTGCAACTACTTTTGTAAAACTTTTATTTATTTATTTTTTTTTTTTTCAATGAAATATTTGTTATGTAAATCTTTTTTTCCTATTACATCTAGTATCTTTTTCATAACTTTGGATTCCGTAAGAGCTCCAAAAAGGGACTTGTCAACGGCATATGGGAATAATTTAAAATTAACATATTTTTTTTAAGAATTTTTAAGAATTAATTTTATTTAAAAAATGATAACAGTAGGTGACAATGAATCACGTAGCTTTAACATTTAAAAATATATTGACACGACTACTTTTGTTAAAATATCGATTTTGAACATTAGGACGATATGTGTTAACTGAATAGACTTTCTTATCAAGAATTTTAAAAAAATTATAATTTTTCTTGTAAATTCAGAATGAGATCTGTATTTTTAGCGTAATAGTAAACTTAATTTACCTAAAAATTGGCCAACATTTTTTGAATTTTTGGGGAAACCATTCGTGGTATATTGTTTGTGCTTCATAAACTAAACTAACTTAACTACATATATGTATTATTTATTTCCCATACGCCATGTTGCCATAGAAATATTGAAATATTTATGAATGAGTTCACAAAGTTTGTCAATATTTAAACACGAATACTTCGCCCACTTTTTGGAAAAGAAATAAAAATACTGCAACTAAACAAAATCAAAAAATATAGTTGACCGATTTTTAGATAAAAAAATAACAAGTTTGATATAATTTTTATTAAAATTAGAATTATGTTTTTTCGACCTTTAATTGTGTAATGAAAATTATTCAAGTTCGAGGCCATACTCTATATTTCTTTATTAGGATATTGTCCTAACAAATAATCTATAGAGTTTTCAAATTTATTAATTGACCACTTTCAGGAATGTGTCAATAGATCTATTTCGGACATTTTCTATATTCAAATCATCAGAATACGTTTTGAAAGAAGTGACAATCCCATGCAAAATATCAAGCATTCATATAAACTAGTTTTCTCACTATATGAGAACTAATATATGATCTCGAAGTTAAAGAGTATCAGCATTGATCAAAAATCGATTGAAAACTTGTTTGTTATGTGCAAGGTCTACCTTTGGTAGATATTCAATATAAGTTTTTTGTTTTTTCTCCTTTTTATTTTCACATTTGTTTTGATTAAAAACAAATTTTTCATTTTCAAATAAAATTACACTAAAAATTCATAGCTAAATCTGATTTTTTTTAATAGGTTTCCTTTTTCAAATTCTCCATAAAAAAATGTAGTGAGATAGTCAAATTTCTAGCATTTGCTAAATTTAGTCTTAATACTAATTATAAATACAAAACTAAACATGAGCGCAAAATTTTAAATAATATTTAACCACGCCTACTTAGCTCACTTTTTGAAAAAATGAAAAAAGTTGTTCCATTTTCTGTCTTTTATAGGAGAATAAATATTTTTAGTTGCTGCGATAAACTTTTTTTTTAGCTAATCAGTTGTCTTGGAAAGTAACATATATATTATAAAATATAAATATCGTGTGATTCTTTTCAATATTTTACCCGATTTACATATGGTGTAGTAATGACCTAAGTGTAAAAAATTTAAATCTCTTTTCTGATCCTATCTCTAGGAAATTCAGAATGCTCTACTATCATATGGTAAATATGGACGGTATAGGAGACTGTCTTTTGTACATATAGGAAAATATATTTTTTTTTTTGCAAGAAAACGTATTATACTATTATTAAATTAATAATTATTGACAAATTAATGTGAATAATGTTTAAGGTTAAATCGGAATTTATTCTGACTTCGTATGATAAAATGCGATTTATATACAAAAAATTAACTCATCAGTAAAAAAAATTGACCTTTAAGTAGTAAATAGCTCCTCTTGCAACGTTGGAATATAACGTTTTTACCACCCAAAACTTGGCTAATGAACAAATTTTGAAAACAAATGTGCAAATTTTTAAGAAAATGTCAAAGTACACAAATGTGCCAAAACTGAATATATTTTAAACAGAAATTTTGAAAATCGGGTGTCAAAGTGGAAAACGTGAACTTTCATCGAACATTCGCTAGAAAACACACAAAATTGCAACTGTTTTTTAATTTTTTTTTTCATTAATGAAAATTTTTCCTTTTTCCAACAGTTTAAAAACAACAAAAATATCATTTGCAGCTAAAATTTTAAACAAAATCAAAACATACTTACGTATCCTAAACCAGTCCACTTGGCCGCTCATATACTAAGCATATTTTGTAGGTAAAGACGACAGCAAATGTAGTCAAAACAAATGAAATTTAACTTGAAGAAAGTACGACTAACATTTCATTAAATTCAACTAACATTTGTCATTCGTTTTTACTGTTCAAAAAATTACGAACAATTGTGGTAAAAATTAACGACATTAAAAACGAAACAAACATATATTTATTTTTTTTATTTATTTTATTTATTTTAAATAGCAAAAAACGACTGTAAAAAATGAATGTGAAATCATAAAACAGTCATTTGATGTGGTTTGCTTTTTTTTTTTAAATGAACTACAAGGTTAGTAAAAAATTTAATTTGTTCTACAAATGGCTGACATTAACATTAAAAATAAAGAAACTGTATTACAACCCAAATAACTACATATTTTTAAATCAGAAGTTCCTTGAGTGTAGTTACCATATGGTAACACCAAAATCAATCGTTAGATAAAAGTACAATATCAAATATATGTCAAAAAACAAGTCAGTCATTTTGAAATATTGGAGTTGTATTTTTAAATGAATAACATTTTGTTTCAACATTTTTTAATATATATTCCCATTTTCTATAAATTTACTGTTCAAGGCACTCTGTGTTTCATTTTCGAATATTGACTAAGTTTGAGGTTATGTAGATTTTATAATCAATGATCTACTTTCCTAAAAATTGCTTTACTGGAAATTTCCAAGTCCACTTTGTTAATCCGTGTTCACTAGGGTCGTCCTTATTTTTCAACTTGCGATTTTTGGGGCTGCCCCCTCTTAAAATATTTGTTTGGGTACAAAAATTCACCATGCAAAAAATTAGAGTGCTAGTGTAACGGGAATGTTATTAGAATATTGAATATTATTAGATTTTTTTGTACATATTCAGGAGTATTTTTGAAAAACGTATTTTTAATTTAATAGTGTAAATTTTTTTCCCTCAAAATTATTATTATGGAAAAGTTTTAAGTTCCAATTTTTACTAAATTGACCTACTCGAAGACTAGAAACGGTTAACGAATTTTTTTTAGAATAAATATAAATTGAATTATTCCTTTTTTTATATTATTTATAAATTTTGACACAAAGCTGCATTTTTCTTACGTGGGTCATATTTGACCCCAGGTTAACATGCGCTAACTATCAACAGAAAAAATAGTATTTTATAATAAAGTTATTACAATCATATAAAAGAGCTTATACAATAATATTGATGAAATATTATTAAAACCTTGTTTTAAAGTAAAATGTATAAAAATAAAAAAACCATCAAATCCCCGAGAATTAAAATGCTCTAAAAAAAAGGATATCCACAGTACTTGGCTTATTTAATACTTGAGATGTGTTTAATGAAATATTTGACAGCAAACACTAGATTTTTGATTTTTGTTGAATAAAGTTTTCAAAATTGCAAAAAGTCACTTTGAGGTAAACCCAAAATATTTATTAATTTTTTGACACAAGGTTGGGGTAAGTTAGCGATTTTCTGGGAAAATCAGATATTTTTTATCTGAGTAGTTAAGATTACATTTTTGCGTGGCGTATTTTGACACCCCAACCAATATTTTAAGGGGGGGATACAGCCAAAATCTCATTTTTTTTTCGCCCATACAACGAAGGACGAGCCTAGTGTTCACTTATAATGGGGTTTTCGTTACATTAAGCACAGGCAGGTCAAACGTTACATGCATGTTTTGTGCTACTCCCGGGTAAAAATTTTAATATGGATTATAATATAATTATATCTCATTTGATAAGTTCCCATATATAAACACATTGGTCCGAAAAATGTGTCATCTACATGTATCTAATTATATCCAATTAGAGATAATTTGATAAAATTCTATCCGTTATGTTATATTTGAGCTATATTTTAGTTAATTGATATTTATAAAATCAGCAAAAAACACGAGTAACAAAATATTAGAAGATAAAAAGGATAAACAAAAGAAATTATCAAAGATTTTTTTACAAGTTTTTTATGTGAATCAGCATTCTACAATTTTTTTTAGCTATTAATTCTGTTGATTTTTAGTAGCATATAGGTACTGTTATTTGCAATCAACTAAAATTTCTTTTTAACTAAAATTTATTTTAGCTTGATGTTTAGTATTTGTAAAATGTTAACAATTTTTGAAAACATTTATTTGAAATATGAAAATTTATTATGAAAAGCCTTTTAAGTTCTGTAATACTTTCAAAATGAACAAACAAAGAAAAAATTACAACAATAACACAAGCAATACAATTGATATAATTTTCATTAGTTGAGTTGAGCTTGAGTTGCCAAAAGTGCCACTATACAATTTTTTTTTATCAAGAATCATCGTGTGCATATGAGATTTTTGTTCATTGGTTGGTTGAATGGTCGGTCGGTTAGTTTGATAGTTGGCCATTTAGCACAGCCATATCATGAATTGTTTTATTTGGCTGTATTTATATTTTTTTCTATATTTATTTCGAATTGATTCTGAGTACCAGCAAGTATTTTAAAAATTTTTTCACAACCATTTTGGTTTTAAATATTGTATGTTGGTTGTTGATGATGATATGTAGTTGTAGTAGTGGTAGTGGTAGTTTTAAAATACTTGTGATTTTTATTTACTAGGGCGTTACTTATAATCGAACTGAAATTTTTTTGAAAAAAATTGTGTTTTTTTTTAAGTTTTTTGTGAATGGAAAAATCTTTTATTTCTGCAATATACTAATAGAAACAAATCTGTACAAATGTTTGCTAAAATTACTAAAAACTGTTAAAAAAAAATATAAAATCAGCAGATTTTTTTTTGTTAAAAGTTAGTAGGATAATAACAACAAATATAAATCTGTTAAATGTACAAAATTAAAGTTATATTTGAGCTAACTTTTATTTAATTAAATGTAACAAACGAATCTGTTTAAATAAGCAAATAATACAAAAAAAGTTAATTTTCATAGTTTTTTAATTGGGTCTTCTGAAAATATGAAATTCAATTCGAAATACCTAAAGTTTTGTATACTACACTGAAAAACTTCCATGGAACATTTTACGAAAAAACTTTCATATTAATTTTTTTCGTAATATATGCGAATATTTTTTACGAAAATAACAAAAATATTTCGTTTTTTTTTGGTATATTCTATACGATTACTTATTATTTTCTGCACTGAACAATAATTTATTTAATTTCCACATGTTAATTTCCTCAGCACCAAAACGGCCTAAGCCCAACAAAATGGTTCTGAGAAAAACGAAGTTAAAAGAAAATAAGTTTTTAAAATATTTTTATTTTTTTTTTTTATTAATCGTAAATAAATATTAGTTGTAATATTTGTTTTATGTTAATTATTAGGTCTTAATTAACTTAGATAAAGACTGTTTTAAACAGTTAATACAAAAATTAAAGTGGCTTAGGCCATTTTGGAATCCATTGATATATTGATATATTGATAGATACTGAGGGTTAGGCCATTTTGGCTCTGTTGGGATTCCGTTGCCGCAAGTATATATATATTTTTCTTGCTAATACATTTTCAATTAAAAAAACTGATAACACACTTCAATATGAACTTACCTTTGACAAACTAGTGGATTTATTATTTAAACAAGAATAACTATTTAACGAGCTATTCAAAATTACAGTTTGACATTTAATGGGTAGAAGCAAAAATCAAAACAAACTATGAAACCAAGGATGATTAAAATGTAGAGTTGGGATTAATCGTTCATTTTGGTGACTCGGTCATTTTCTTTCAATTCGAATCAGTGAACTAGTTCGTTCAAATCGTTCTGTTTTGCTTTGACTTGTGACTGATCTGCGTGTTGTGAGCCGTGTCGTTCGTTTGACAATTATTACGCACTATTCATGTTTTACGGGTTTTTTCACAAATTGTACTGTACATAGACAAAAAATGTTATAACATAGCAATTTATTTATTTTGTGTAAAAAACATTTTATTTATATGACTATAATTGCTTTTCCTAATTTGAAACAATTTTAATTGAATAGAGATGCAATTGTTCTGTGAATAAAAAGAGCATAATGAACGATTGAACGAAATGAACGATTGAACGACAAGATCGAATATTGGTGAACGAATCTAATCGTTCAATTGAGTGAGTCGTTCAATTGAACTAGTTCGTTCATGAACGACACAACTCTATTAAAATGCATTTTGGAACAAAATCGCAACAGCTGATGGTGTAAGTCAACTTTATTACTTAAACTATGGTTTTTACTTACAAAAAAGAAAAAAAGAAGTTGATTTTTAAAAATTTTAAACGTAACATGCGTTTTTGGCCTAACCCACACATATTTTTTATTTCTAGGATTCGATTTGGCCTTAGCGGCTTAGGCCATTATTGCATCCACATTTTTTTGAACTTTTCATAGAGGAAAAACAGTTTTCATCAGGTAGTATAACCTAGTGTTATACTATGAAATAGGGAGTTTTTTTAGTATTTATTTCAAAAGGTTCCGGTTAGATCAGCATAGTCAGTTTGATTTTTTTTGAAAATGAGGGTTAGGTCGTTTTGGCGCTGAGCGCCTCATGTAATACATACCGAATGCACATAATTTAAGTTTTTTTTTTCAAAACTAGAACACCATTTGCACTGTAGTTTTTAAACACAATTTGCACTGTAGTTTGAAAGTTCTCAGGAACTACTAAAGACTGGTTGTGTAAATGTATTATTATACTACTTAGATCCGGTTACTAAATGTCCAGTTTAAATTTAACAAACAGTTAAATTGAAAATTAATATCGGAAACAACAACAAATGTGCCAGTTAAAGTACCAGTTAGTAGATAATGGGACATTGTGAAAATGAGAATTACAGGCCTATTCGTACTTGTGGCCCGTTGATGACTGTCCTAAGACTGTTTTTAAGACTCAAGAATAAAATTCAATAAAATTTAAATTTTATATGTCATTTTATGATGATGTCTGTGCAAGGTCTTTATTTTTTGTATTTTTTAAACAAAATTTCAAATAAATAAAATTTTTTTGTGACACTTGCAACAACAAACACTTCCCCATGTGTTTGTTGTTGCAAGTGTCAGTCTTAATTAGAGTCACAAAATTATTCGTAAGAATATGCCTCTTAATCTGATAAAAATGTATTATTCTCTTAAATCCGTAAAATTGTACTCACATAGAAATTAACCTGTAAAAACAGCAGAAAAAGCTACAAAAAATTAGTTGAAAATGAACTTGCAGAAAAACTGGTAAATTTAGCAAATTTTTTTGTTAAATATTAATAAAATAAGAGCAGCAAAAATAAATCTGTTAACTTTACAAAATTTTAGTTAACTAAAAATTGCATTTTACTCTGTAAAATTAGCTAAAACTTTTACTAAATATTTGTTGACTCAATATAGCAAACATAAACTGTAATATTAAAAAAAATATTTTGCTAAAATCAACACAGTTGTATATGCTGATTTCATAAGGACATAATTTTATTCGAATAAAAAAAAAAACTAAAAATAAACTTTAAAAATTTCTCATTTTTAAATGATTTTTTTGGCAACTAAATACCAGTGAATGTTTTTGCTGATTTTAGCAGGTTATTTTGTTACTTTCAATTAACTTAAATTTAACTCAAATATAACTAAATATTTGTAAATTCAACAGATTTATTTTTGCTATTCTTATATTACTAATATTTAGTAAAAAAGCATCTGCTAAATTTAGCTGTTTTTCTACAACGTAATTTTTAATTTTTGCTATTTCACAGGTTTATTTCAATGAGTGTACATTTTGTTTTTAAAAGTAAATTTTTAGCTTTTATAAAAAGTTAGATTTATGATGTACTTTTTAAAGTATTTTTAAAAAACAAAAATCCCTTAACCCTTTACTGCATGGTATATGTAACGAATAATTTGAACCATTTATGTAACGAATAATTTGAACCGATCTGTTAGTTTGTGTATAAATCAAATTAAAGTTTTTTAGTACAGTGTTATATTAACGTCATATAGACAGTCGCAAGTAATTTTTAATTAATATGCATTTGACAAATTTAATTTAAAATGTTGAGGTTAAGAAGAAGAATAAACGTTTTTCTCTAAAAAAAGGACGACTTTCATTTCATTAAATTCAACTAACATTGTCATTTTTTTTTAATGTTCAAAAAATGACTAACAATTGTAGTAAAAATAAAGCACATGGTAGTAAAAAATAAACAAACATTTATTTATTTTTATTTTTTTAATAACAAAAAACACTGTAAAAATTAATGTAAAATCATAAAACAGTGAGTTGTTTTTTTAAATGAACTACAAGGTTAGTAATTATTTTAATTGGTTCTACAAATGACTGACATTTACATTAAAAATATAGAAACTGTATTACATCCCAAACAACTACATATTTTTAAAGCAGAAGTTCCCTGAGTGTATTATTATTTGTGTCTTATAATTGTCAAATTGTCTCTATATGATAAATTTTTCAACAACCTGCGGCTGTAAGAATCAAACCTGCGCTCATCTTACTTTACAAATGTAAAAATACCAAGTCATGACCGTTTAGCGATCACACCCAAGTATGGCCTCGAATCGAATGCAGCTAAATTGCAGTTTTCTTTCCTATAAGCTTTTTCTGTTATTGTATATTATACTCAGAAGTGACAACACTAACAACACAAATATTCTATTTTTAGATTTTTGTTTATTTTTCTTTTTTTTTTCTCAATTATTATTAGACTACATTTTAACTACATTTTAATATTGAATATCAAGCATTTCTGAAGTAACAGTAAATTTGGAAATAAATGATTTTTATGGCAAAAACTTCGTCTGTAAACTTGAGAAGTTGAACGTCTTTTGTGTTGTTGAAGTAATAAAAGTGTTACAAAACGGAATAATCATAAAGTTTAGAGTGGATTCTTAATTTCAAAAATATATACATTTGTTTTACAATTCGCGAAATAATTTTTTTTTTTAATTTCGATTCGTTGCAGAAATATAACAAAGTAGTAAAAAGCAACAAATTTGGTGAAAGTATCATATACATACTATTTTTTTAAATACGTGATAAATGTAATACAGTGTACTTCGGTCAGTGGCGTACCCAGGGGGGGGGCCCTGGGGGCCAAAGCCCCCCCGAAATATTTTCGATTTTATATTTTATTTTTGTTTTGGTTAGTATGTAATAAATGAATTTATAATATTTTTTTGAGACTATAGTTTTTCAAACTAATGATATATTAACCGAAATTGATCTATGGAAACACTACCATAAAGACCATCAAATCCGCTAGATGCTATTCAAGATTGCAACAAGGAACTTTTTCCAAACGTTTACATGTTTTTACATTTACTGATAGTAATTCCTGTTACAATTGCATCCGCGGAGAGAAGTTTTTCCACCCTAAAAAGAGTGAAAACATATTTAAGGAATTCTATGGGTGAAGCTAGACTTGGTGCTCTAGCTCTTGCATCAGTGTATCGAGAAAAGCAGGGACCGAAAATAACAGTTATTTCCAAATTTCTAAACAAAAAAAGCAATTAGAAGTAAATGTCGGAAAAATGTTTAAAGCATACCATTTTGATCCTTATGAACTAGTCTATAATAAAATGCATTGCTTTTTAAAATTTTGATTTTTATTTTTTTTAGCAAAAATAAAAGTTTTTTTTGATTTTTATTTTTTTGAGCAAAAATAAAAAATATTTTTTGATTTTTATTTTTTCGAACAAAAATAAAAGTTATTTTTTGATTTTTATTTTTTCGAGCAAAAATGAAAGTTATTTTTGATTTTTATTTTTTCGGGCAAAAATAAAAGTTATATTTTGATTTTTATTTTTTCGAGCAAAAATAAAGTTATTTTTTGGTTTTTATTTTTTCGAGCAAATATAAAAGTTATTTTTTGGTTTTTATTTTTTCGGGCAAAATTAAAAGTTATTTTTTGATTTTTATTTTTTCGGGCAAAAGTTATTATTTGATTTTTATGTTTTCGAGCAAAAATAAAAGTTATTTTTGATATTTATTTCAATTTCTTGAGTTGAAATTCCATAAGTTATAATTTTTTATTTTTATAACGAATAAATAACAAATAACGCAGTTATATTATATATAATATATAAATTTTATAGTTGCCTTTTGTAATATTTTCGAGTTTTATAAACAGTAAAACTTATTTTTAATATGACGATTTTTTTGAAGAATTCTTGTTTTAAAAATGACGAATTTAATTTCAAAAATTGGCGCACTGCTCGTACAAATAGAGATGTTTGCCTTGTAGTTAGATACTTAAAAAATGTATAATAATATATATTAATACAGTTATCACAAAAAATAACATTGCAAAATATTTGCTGTATATCTATCATCACTGAAAAATCATAATTACAAAGCTAATAACTTTTATTTTTGGTAAAAAAAAAAAATTAAAACCAAAAAATGACTTTTATACTTGCTCGAAAAAATAAAAATCAAAAAAAACCTTTTATTTTTGCTCGAAAAATTAAAACTCAAAAAATAACTCTTATTTTTGCTCGAAAAATAAAAACTAAAAAATAACTTTTATTTTTGCTCGAAAAAATAAAAATCAAAAATAACTTTTATTTTTGCCCGAAAAAATAAAAACCAAAAAATAACTTTAATTTTTTGTTAGAAAGTGTTTTGCAACCGTCAGATAATGACAATCGTAATTAATTTTTTTTTTTTTTTATATTAATTACTGTAGAATATTACTTTAGTTAGTCTCTTTACAGGAAGAAGAAGAAGAAAACATTTTTATTGAAAAAATTTTTTTTTACGGACACAAGGGATACACCAGACTGCCGCAGTTTCGTCCCCCTCCTGGGACTCGTCAGTGGTTAATTTATGTGTCAATTAAACAAAGTATTTTATATTATTAATTTGCTCTATATGAAAACTTTTTTTATTTTTTGGTGTCGTAATTTTTACTCAAAAAAATAAAAATCAAAAAATAACTTTTATTTTTGCTCGAAAAAATAAAAATCAGAAAATAACTTTTATTTTTGCTCGAAAAAATAGAAATCAAAAAATAATTATAACTTTTGCTCGAAAAAATAGAAATCAAAAAATAACTTTTATCATCTGGCTTTTATGAAAAAAGGAATAATTTTTACGGTCCCTGGAGAAAAGGTTGAACCTGACATTGACATTGACACTTTTGACATTTGACATGAAAAAAAATCGTTGAATTAAATTTTAAGAGTATATAAGGATCTTAATTAATATGATAGCTCACTTTAAAAATCAAAATAAAATTATTTAATTGATACATAAATTTGTTAAATATTTAAAAAAAAAAAACTTGTTTGTAGATATAAAAAAACTAAAAAAACAAAGACATGTCAAAACATTTTTGCTTCAAAATTGCTATCATAACTGGGTATAACGTCAATGGTAACTTTCCCATCCAAAACTTATTTAACAGATACAAAATATTAGTGTCCGACCGAACTCATTTTTTTCGGCCGAAGCCGAACTTCGGCCATAATATCAAGCTGAACTTTTTGTTTTAATAAAAAAAATATAAATTGTTTTTTTAGATCAATAAATTTAAACCAAAATTATATGCTTTTCAAACAAAAAAAAATTTAAAAAAACAAAAATTGGGCCCCCCCGAAACAAAATCCTGGGTACGCCGCTGACTTCGGTTATAACGAACTCCGGTTATAGCAAACTTTTTTTATAACTAAACGCTATCAACACATTTACTAACATATTTCATACAAAATAATACGGTGAAATATAACGAATATCGTTTATAACGAACTTTTTATATAACGAACTAATTTTTTGGAGACTTTTACTAGTTTCAAACACATAAAAAAAACTCAAGATTCTAAAATGAAAATTCTGCAGCAAATTTTAAAAATATTAGCTTCTTAATTACATATTTACCAGTAAGAGTTAAAAACGTAATTTTATGGAAGAATTGTTTCAAAATTACAAACAAAAATTTTATAACTAGGAGAATTTAATAAAAAATTTTGAAATTTGTATAATATGTTGGAAAATGTTTACCTAGCTTACAGCGTACTTCGCTTATAACGAACTAAATCGTTCGATCCCCGCGAATTCGTTATAACCGTACTCCACTGTAATAATATTTGAAAAACTATTTCGTTTCATGCAGTTTTTTAGTGTTAGCGTCCAAAAGGTTAAGAACAGAGGAAGACATGTACATTTTCAGGAAATAAAGGGTCAACTTTCAGGAAATCTAAAAATGTAGCGCTACACATTGCTTAATGGGAAATAATATAACAGACCAAAAAGTTTTCTAATTCTGAGACTATAACACACAAAAAACTAAAAACCCATTTCAATCACGAAAACCACTGAAACAAAAACTTTGATTGCTGAAATTCCGCCAACAACGAAAATTGCTGATTTAATTAAAAATTAATAGCACTTTAATTGAATTATTTTTCAATTAAATAACAACTCATTTGATTAAAAAGTGATCAATATTGTATACCTTCTCAAAAGCAAAAAACAATTTGATAAGGTGTTGTTGTTATACCAAATGTTTTTGTATGGCTTGATTTTTATAAAATTGAATTTAAACCGGCATGTAATTCTCATTTAGTTTGCAGATTTATTTATACATATGTGAACAAATTCATACTGAAATTATTATTTTTCTTTCTATTGAAACGTAGTGATTATGTCCAACTTTTTTTTGCAAAAATATGCCCATTTGTTAAAACCAGAGGATTTTTTTTTATATAATTTATAATTTATTCTTAGAATTTTTTGTTTAAAAATGGTTAAATTTGTATTAAACAAAATTTAATTTCAAAAATTACATTATTAATTTTATAATAATATTCACATTTAAACCACTGAAATTAAATTATTCAACTTAATAAAGTAATAAACCTAATGTGAATTAATAAAATCGAATTAAAATGAAATTAAAATATTTAATACGAATACATAACCGTTTATAAAAACCAACTGCATACACAAATAGTACAAGAGATTTATTCACAAAACCTTTTATGTTATCTAAAAGTCCTATCTGTTGCCTTTCAAAATCAGGTTAACCCTTTTCATTATCTTATTATTTTTTTGGAGATATCGTCCATTAATATTCAGTAGTATGGTACGCAGAAAAAATTATCAACCTAAAATATCTAATTAAAGATTTAATCTGAATTTAATTTGTTTCTAAACAAATATTTAACTGAATCAATTAATATTTTAATTGACTTTTAAATATATAAATACATATGTTATTTTAGATGCAATTATCGTATTATTTTTTCATACACTGTATGCATAAATAGAAAATTTTCAGTATAAAATATCAAATACATTTAAAGTTAACAGACCAAACAAGCACACACACAAACAGACTTAGCATTGCAAAACACACATACCAACGTATAGATAACACACTTTTTTTGTGAGTATCATATTTTTTTTGTAGAGGTTATTTATAACTTTTTTTTCATTCTTAATTTTAATAAAAGGTTTAATTGATAGTATCATTGCCGTGATAGGTGCAAAATCAATTAAAACATTAATTGATTCAATAATTTTTTTAATTGAAACCCGTTTTTAGTTTTTTCTGTGTAGTTGCTCTATTAGTGCGATATACGAGTACCATATTAATATGCACACATCATATTAATTAATTTCAACGGACGATGTTTGCTACAATAATTGCTATATCTGAATAATTCAAAAAGCTTTTTGATGGCAAAAAGTTGTACTATTATCAAATGCTAACAAGTTTTGCGATGTTACATGCATCAAAAGTGACGAAAAGCCAAAGTAAAAATACCAATTTTTTCATATAAGGATATGATCTTATTACATACACACTCACATAACGAATTCGGTTCTGTCAACGAATTTTCATCCAACCGAATTGATTCGGTATTGATTCCTCGTAAATTCGGTTGTATCAACCGGATTCGGTAGTGACAACTGATCACAACCCCAATTCGGTCGCACCAATCGAATTCAGTTGTTACAACCGAATTTACGAGTTTGCAGCAACCGAACCAATTCTGTTGAATGAAATCTTTCGATTTTTATGAGAGTGTACGTAGCCAGCAAATAGTGAGGAAACAAGAGTTAACAAAAAGTTAAATCTTATAAATGAAAATGACTTGTAAAAAGAATCCTTTAAAACCCAGGGGTCTTTTTTAATAGTATATTTATTTAATAATTCACATATTTAAATAAACTTAGGTTTAAAATAATTTAATTAATCAAATTGTCATTGCGCTGAAGAATAAGAATAATAGAATTGTGTCAGCTATACAAGCTATACATGTGATTACAGAATAAAGCATGCATAAAAATAATGTTAAACATAGAATTTCACAATACATTTATAATGATCAAACCATGTTGCCAGCAATCATAATAATTGCATTATAACTATAATATAGTCTTAGTTATCATATTATGATCATTAAAATAAATTTCGTCATCATTTATTACCATGTTATGATTATTGCAAACATATTATGATTATTTCGTACTACATAACGTGAATGAAATCCGAACAAGTGTAACACTGTTGTTAAAAAAAAAACACATGATGTTTACAACAAAAATGTTAACGGAAAATATAACTGTACTATATAGTTATTAAGCAAAAAATAAGAACACATGCATTAGTTGCATATTAGTTTAAAAAATGTAACTCAACGAGTTAAACCGTCGCAAATTAATTTGCAAGTTTTGTGAGGAAAATCCGAACAAAACAAAAAGTGAAGTTTTTTAGGCATTTTAAAGATATGGGGTTTAAAAAACTTTTATCTATAACACAATGAATTTATTTGAGCATAATAAATCAGTTGAAAGAAAACCTGGATCGGGTAAGAAATGCAGTTTACAAGACTCCAAAGTTCGGGCAAAGCTTAAAGCTGAAACAGCAGGCCGTAGTGCCAAATCGTACCGTCAATTGGTTAAAAAATATAAATGTGACAAAAATACTGTTAAAAGATATTTAGAATCCATGGGAATTGAGAAAAAGAAGAAAAAAACAGCACCATTTACTACAGAAAAACAACAAAATGTTATTAAATGCAGGTTACGCGAACTTTCTAAAAATTATTTTTCTTGCTCATCAGAGTACAAATGCGTGATGGATGACGAGTCATATTTCACCGTCGAAGGCAATGAATGGCAGTCAAAACATTATTTTGAATCTTCCAGTCACAAAGCCCCCGATAAATCGAAATTTATTCATAAGACCAAGTTTCCTGGAAAAGTTTTGTTATGGTTAGCCATTAGTGAGCGTGGTATCAGTGATCCAGTGTTTTTCAAAGGAGGGTTAGCTGTCAATGCCCAAGTTTATAATGAAAAATGTATACCAGCACTTAAAAATTTTATTAAAAAATATCATTCACATGATAACGTTATTTTTTGGCCCGATTTGGCATCCTCACATTACGCCAACGCCACAACACAGAATTTGAGCAACCAGAAAATAGAATTTGACCCAAAGCAAATGAACCCCCCCGAATGTTCCTCAACTGCGACCTATTGAAACTTTTTGGGCCAATTTGAAGAGAAAAGTATACGAAAATGGATACAGGGCCAAAAATGTAGATTGCCTAATTTTAAAAATAAAAAAGGAGCTAAAAACCATTAATACAGAGGGCATTCAGAGGTCAATGAATGAACTACCAGCAAAAATTAGGAAAGCTAATCGGTACGGGGCAAATTTTTTTTTGTAAATTTCTTTATTACCTGTAGATATAAAATAAATAAAAATTAAAACAAAAAAACTTTATAAACACATGTATTTTTTATTTTTATGGTTGTTCGGATTTCATTCACCAAACGTTAGCACGTGCATTTTCATTTTCATTTTCTTTCACATTTATTTTCTTTAACAATATTGTTTTGCGTAATTATAGGAAACATAGTTTTGTTGCCGCAATCGTATTGCAACCATATTTTTTCTCTGTATGTGCATACTTTAGGTGATATAAGCTAAATAAGTTTTGGGTACATCTCGAAAATACAAAAATTATTGCTCTTACCAAGATAATAACCACAACCCAACATTATTTTTTCGTGCTTCTATTTAAAAATTTTTCCGAAATTTAAATTTTAAAGCTTTCTTGTTTCCAAACCGTGCACTGCACACGATATGTTTCATCGCAAAACATTTGTCAAATTTAGTTTTCTATCGGAATATATTAATTTCTACACTGATAATAATCCATGCGTAAAACTACAAGTAAATGTTAAAATAACCAAATATTTTGTAAAATAAACGAAAATTTGTTCATTTTAACATTTTTTTCGTATTTGTAGTATGGATTATTATGAGTGTAAGCATGAAAAACTCATAGGTCTGAATGTCAATTTTATATGGAGCTATCTGTGGCTAAAGCTAAACTCTGTAGCTCGCCCTTAGAATTTTTTAAATTAAAAATAAAAGACCATTTCATTTCATAAAATTGTTTCATAATATAGGAAACAAAATTCTTCTTAAAATGTACGAAAGATTTTCGTGGTGCGAAATAACGACATATTTCGTACAATGTACGAAATGTTTCGTATAGATTACGTATGATTTTTTTCAGTGCAATAATTACTACTTGCTTAATAGAATCGCAATTTTCAAGGTGTAGCATGGAAAAAGTTATATGTTTTTTGTTGTGATAGAAGAGTTTGAATTTCATTGGAATTTAATTATATGAAAATTCAAAACTATTGTACTCATAATGAATAGTTTATAATATTATTTTTTTTTCATAAATTATGGAATCATAATTTTCAATACTGCAGAGGAGAAAAAATTCTGGTTTTAATTTAAAATGAAAAAAAATTCATTCATTTATACATTGAGTAAACAAATACTTATACTTTTAACGTGTTTGTGCATCCATATTTTAATTTGAACTTACAAGTACGTGTGAAAGGGCGTCCAGTTTAAAAGATTACAAAAAAAATTAAATTGTCGATTAACGCAAAGCGTTAAGAGTTTTTAGTGAAATATAAGTGAAAGCATTGCGATGCAATTTCCTTTTTTGTAAAAAAAATGTTTCGTGAAAAAATATAATGAAAAAAAATCTAAAAAAATTTTATGAATATATTGTTTAAAACTTCCCTGCAGGAAATGTCAATAGTGAAAAAGTATTAATTCACTATTGACTGTGTCACCAGTACTACTAACCAAATATTCCCCAGGCAATGTAATTTGCTATGGACATTTAACATGTACGTGTCATTGAAAATCACTAGTGACATTAGAACTATTGCCTAGGTAGTGAAGAGGTAGTTCTTATGGGACCATATGTAGACATTGGAACCAAAGATTCACTAGTGACTAGGTAGTTCTTATGGCACCATATGTAGACATTAGAAACATAGATTCACTAGTGACTAGGTAGTTCTTATGGGACCATATGCAGACATTGGACCAAAGATTCACTAGTGACTCGTTAGTTCTAATGGGACCACATGTAGACATAAGAACCATAGATTCACTAGTGACTAATTAGTTCTAATGGGACCATATGTAGACATTGGAACCAAAAATTTACTACTAAGTTAATAAAGTAAAAAGTGTAGACGCTTAGTTGACAATGTCAACAAAATAGTAGACAAAAGTGGAGACTTGGAGACACTTGATCCCAAGCTTCCTGCAGGGTTTCTAAGAATTTGAATAACCGTAAAAATTAGTAAAAAATTTTAATAACACTACAAAAAAAATTAGTTCAAAATGTCGTTGCACTAAAAACCAGGGACCGAAAATAACAGTTATCCCGAAAACTCAAAAACTCTCTATGTTAGAGTCAACGGAGACGTATACTATTATATACCAAACAATTCGTATTAAAGTGCTCTTTCAGAATCTATTGTGATATTAAGGAAACGATCGCAACTCCACAGTTAAGACTTATTTTTCAACGAAAATATAAAAGATCGGATGAAACTCTTAAGAAGAGAGTTTAATTTCGCCTTTATTAAATAAAACTGTTTTGAGGAGTTTTATTTTTTCCATCTGAAATAAAACTCTTTTGAGGAGTTTTATTGTAAAACTCATTTGAGGAGTTTTATTTATAAAACTCATTTTATGTAAATTGACACTTAAAGCTTGCCGCTTGCCAGATCATTACTATTTGTAAGTCAGTGTAATCTAATCACTTGCATTGCAATTGAAAAAATCGTCATTAATATGAAAACATGTGGGTTTAATTTGTTATTGTTTGATTCCTATTATTAAATGGTTGTTGTTTTATTTCTTATATATGTATGTAGATATGGAACAAGAATTTTCTCTGTAATGCGTTGTGCGAAACACAGGACAATCAACTAAAAACGGATGTGCTCTACTAGATAAGCGAGTATTACGAATAAAAACTCGGGCTCGTGGAATAAGTTCACTTATCTCAGATGAGCATTTCCCATGGTAATATCGATAGAAAAGTGTCACACAACCCACATTCCGACGATGCTCCAATGAATCAATAGAGTTGGATACACTACTGTCATTGATAAGCTTCACCGCCCTCCCCTGAACACGGTCCAGAAGCTTCAGAATAGACAGTGGAGCCCCTGCCCATATATGAGAGTTGTATTCCATTTTTGGCCGGATATAGATGGTATAAATAGTAAGGAGATCGGATGGAGTGAAGTAAGTCTCGCACCGTTTTAAAAAACCGAGACACTTGAATGCCTCTTTCGACACTTGAAATACGTGCTTATTCCAACGGACATCTCACTGTATTCTCATGCCCAGAACATCAAGAATATCCGATTCCTCAATACCTATACCATCCATAGTTACAGATGACAATGTTAATTCCACAGCCCGTCTGTGGGTTAACATACAACATTGGGTCTTGCGTGCATTAAAATCGACCTTATTCGCGCGACTCCACTCGGAGATTGTAGAAAGGTCTTGATTGAGTGTGTCATTCATGTTCTGCCGCATGCCCTCTATCTCCAAACAGCTTGGCCTGTGATCGAATGAAAATGAATGACAAATGTTGCTGTCATCTGCAAAAGAGCAGATAGGACTGAAGGTCTGACCAAGAAGGTCATTAATTAAAAATAAGAAAAAGGGAAAGAACAGAACCTTGCGGTACCCCTGAATTTAGCTGAAACTCGTTGGATAAGACCCCATCTAAAACAACACCTATAGTGCGGTCTCTGAGAAAAACTCGTTATAAATCGAGAGCAGACATTATCGACACCAAAAGCAACTACCTTAGTCACGAGTGCCCCGTGCCACACACGATCGAACGCCTTCGAAATATCTAGAGCAACCACTTTACTCTCACCAAAGCGGTGGAGTGACCGGATCCAACGTTCCGATAGAAACGCCAACAGGTCTCCCGTAGATCGACCACTACGGAAGCCATACTATCGATCATTTAAAAGTGAATTGGTCTCTAAATATTTCACAAGATGGTGGTTAACCATGGTCTCCATCACTTTGGAGAGCGCAGAGCAAATTGCGATTGAGCGGTAATTTTCAGGGTTGTTAGCCGCACGCTTTTTAGGGATTGGCTGGACATTGGTTTGTTTTTGCAAAGTCTTTTTTAACAAAGTTTGAGTGCGCCCCGGTATGCTAGTTGGTAGCGTGTTGGCTTATCAGTGCGGGGGTCGTGGGTTCGATTCCCACCAGCGGCACTGGTCTGTTTTCGATACAACGCGCCGAAGGCCATAGTAGCTAGTGCTAGGTTAGGGTAATAGTATATAATTTGTAATTATATGATTATTAATTAATAAAATAGAACAAAAACAAAGTTTTTATATATTTGATATTGCTATTTTTACAGTTTTATTTCTACAAGTGTATATAATATTAATTAAAATGAACAATTTTAAGGCGACTTTACATTTCTTATGTTTTTGACCCGTCAACCGATTATGGTCATATTTAATAATAGACTGTAAAAATAAATATCAAAAAACAAACTTGATCAACAATTACCAAACGCGGATGTACGCTGTCGAATAGGTAACGCATCCCGGTATTCCCGGGAAACGTTGCCTTTTCCCGTTCCCGCAATCCCAGTAATCTGGTCCAGAAATCCTGAGATTTTAAGAAAGCAATTTAAAATAAATAAATTAAAAAAGTAATTTAACATAAAATAAAAAAAATGGAATATTCCACAAATCGGATTGATTTTTATTTATCATAAACAGTTGTAAAATTGTTTAAAACATGTGTTTTTAAAGAATTTTTACTAAATTCGACTTACTCTCGAATTCGACTATGACGCCAGTAATAGAGCCGATTTTTTTTTTTTAGCTGGATCCAGAGTCCCGGGAATTTTGTTAAAATTTCTGAAATTCCTGCAAAAGGAAACAAAAGTTAGTGCTCGTTATACAACATTTGATATAGGCAGACACTACCGCTAAAATACCGTAACCGATATAATACCCTTTCAACTAACCATCGCTATCGAACATAATTTAATTACCTTTACCTGAAAAATACAGTTACCGGCATAACTAACATACCAATATCGCTAAAATACCGTTACCGAAATAACTCTTTGGTCATTGCTTAAATACCGTTACCGAAATAATTGAAATATCATTGTACTTAAAATACCGTTACCGTTTCTGAAATAATTAAAATACCGTTATTGCTAAAAGCCTGTTATTGAAATGCAGATATTACCAACATTAAACGCTTTTCTCCCATAATTACCATTTCATTACACTGAGAGAATTATCAGCATGATATTAATTAATTTTTGCACTGAAGCAATGAATTTGTATTGAAAACTTTCATTAAATAAATGAAAAAAAAAAAAATCATAAGCCCTTTTATTATTTTCAATAAAACTTCATTAGTCAGTTGAAAATATTCATTATTTATTTTTCACTAACATTTCTTTGTGTACCTGCAATTTATTCGGACACCCTACTATACATACACAAATACGTAGTATAAACAAAAACCATTGCATATTTATTTACATTGAACTTTAATTTCTATTCAAATTACTCATACGTAATGGTGTACTAACTAAAAGTGTGTACAAGGGCACATCCATATGAATGTTTGTATACATATATGGGGTGTTTCATGTCAAGTGACCCAACTTTTGAAAACGACCGGTATGAAATTTCCACCAGTTTTAGTAATATTGAATAGAAGTTTAGACACAATTTTTCAACAAGATCGGTCAAGAACTCTCTGAGTTATAGGGGGTCAAAATTTGACATTTTGGTCAAATTGGTGTTTTTTTTCTCATCCATGTAACTTATTACCTATTGTTCTCAGCAAAATTTGTCCTAAATAGTTTAGATAGCTATTTCTTCAATCTTTTGGAAAAAAGAAATAGTAAAAAAAAAACTTTTTTCGAAAGATTGAAGAAATAGCTATCTAAACTATTTAGGACAAATTTTGCTGATAACAATAGGTAATAAGTTAAAACTTTTTTGACTTTTTTTTTTCAAAATATGCCCATTTTTTTCTTTTTTGCTCAAAAGAAAGCTTAGGCCTTTTCCTTTAAGAGCTTGTTGGTCGCTTCGAGGGATGCGAGTGGGATATCTATCAAAATCAATGTTTTGTAACTCAAGGCAAATGTTTTTCAATTTTTAGCATGTGCACTCTTTTGAATTATTTCCTATTTGTGTGTCAGTGTCTAAACTACTATACAATATTACTAACCCTGGTGGAAATTTCATCACGATCGGAAGACATCGTTTTAAAAAGTTGGGTCACTTGACATGAAACACCCCATATATATATTTGTATGTAAGTTTATTCATTTGTATAGAAAAATAAGAAGAAACTTAACATGAAATAAAACAGAAAAATAAGAGAATAAAACGTATCCCGAATTGTTTCTGAAGTCATATGAAAATAAAAATTGCATGGATTTTATTTAAATATTGTATTTTTTTTTAAAAAATTTATTTAGTTGTTGCCTCAATTGTGTATGTTTGTTGTTTTAGAGCTGACAAAACCAAACACATTTTCATATAAAACAAGAATTACCCAAGGCCATATATACTCACAAGGAAGGTATTCCGATGAGGACCACCGAATCACCCAATAAAACTTGGGTATGTGATAGAGGTGACAAAAGTGAGAAATATTCGCTATGAACCATACCAACCCAATCGAATTTTTAGGGTTTAAAAATAGGATATCAATACTTTTTTGCCCCACTAGATAGATCTTTAAAATACTTTATTTGGCACTTAATACCCTAGTTGCATGTTTTTTTTTTGGCACCACCATGAATAAAAAAAAAATAAAAATTCTGGTCACAATTGACCCCACATTTTAACCCCTAAATATAGAATTGGGCAGCTTAAAAAAAAAAAATGTTATATATTTTTTCTGCTCTACAACGTATCCAAGTTTGATTGCAATCTGAGGGTCTGCGTTGGAATGCCTACCTTGTCAGTATAAAACATGCTTACCTTCTCGAAAACGATTCAATTCAAATTAGATGTACTACATAAAAATTAAAAGAGTCCCCTCTACTACTATGTAGTATAAATAATAACAAATACTCTGTTTTATTGTGCTCATGTTTGTTTGCACATTGTGGTTAAAGTTGTGTTGTATGTAGTAGTAAATTAACACCACTCAAAACAAACAGTAAAAATAAAACGTGGCTTGATTAGCGTATGTGGGCATGTAATTTTATGCGTTTATAAATTTTAGTTAGCTTGCAGTTGATTTTTTAACCCTCAAAGGGAGAATGTAACACCAAATACACTACAGAAAAATATCTACCACCTGAGAAACCACCACCTATATGCTCAGTGTCACTCATCAAGAACACGTCAATTTATAGAGATCCAACGGACCGCGATTTTCTATTTGGTATATTTTATGCTTGATACATCCATGCTTTGGGCAACATTCATGTTAATTTTTTTACACTGCTTTTAATTTTTTTCTTCCATTTGGCTTACCAACCATTTTCATACTCTTTTTGGCCTAAAAGACCCCAAAAGTCCTCAATTAGACTTGCTTTTGGGACGTTTGGAGGAATTGCGTATTTCAGTATAAAAAATATATTATTTTGCATTAAGCCATTCTGAAGTGTTTTCGGCATAATGACAGCTTGCTTAATCTGAAAAAAAATAATATTTCGTATTTAGAGTGTATATCTCTGATAAAATTTTCCAGTTGTACTAATTATTTATTAATGTAAACATCCTCATTTACAGCCATTGCTTTTGAATGCTGGATATAAATTTGTGATATACACTGAGAGAATTATCTGCATGATCTCAATGAATTTTTTGAATTGGATCTATGAATTGTCACTGGAACTCGTCCATTGCAACTTTTCATTTAAATAATGCAATTTTTCATAAAATTTAATAAAAAATGTCATGTTATTTATTAAAAATATCATACGTCTAATGAACAAGTTTCATTAAAAATAGTTTCAATAAAACTGTGAAGTTTTCCACAAACTTTAAGGAATTTTTCATTCGCATTGTGAAGAAAACTTCATTTGTTTAGTGAACAAAATGTCATTAAAACTCGTCCAAGGAATTCTTTCTGTGTACCTTTTGCTGAAATGGCTGCCCACACTAGCACTTTTGGTTCAATCTTTCCTTTGGCCGAATACCGTACCTTGTCACGATTTTTTTTTTTTCAAATCATCAGAATAAAATCCAAAATCAAAACTTTCGTTGTTCCAAGCAAAAGAGAATTAGTTTTCATCATCTAGAATTATTTGAACATTTTTTTCATGAAATTTTCTTTCTAAGCATTTTGTGGGTATTTCTGGCAATAGTTTTTAACTACCCAGTAAAACCCCACATTACCAAATCATGGGTAAAGTAATGTATCGCCATAGGACTCCTTGCATTACTTTACACGTTACTTCACTGATGAATTTTACAGGCGATGAGCCTAAAAGTAATGCGTGGACTCATTACCTTTTAGGGGGTAAAGTAACTGGTTACTTATATGGTTACATGGTAGGAAAAAGTAATGTGTCTACAAATAGATTTTCATAAAAAAAAATGCATAAAAACTTTGTTTACAGATATTTTTTTTTTTTTAATTAAATAAATAACTTCTTTTTTTATTAAATAAATATGCTGGGATTCGAACCTGGGGTCTCTGGTATTTAACAATTAGTTAGGCGAGAACTCTACCAACTGCTTATTGCTTAAAATGAGTTGTTATGCTTCGTGTTTTCGTTCGTGATATCAAAAATATACACCTTACCCTCAAGCTTACAACAAATCACAAAGTAATGTGTCTATAAATAGATTTTCAAAACATATATTAATAATTACTTTACGTTTATAATTCATGCATTATGTAATTGACGATCGGTAAGTCATTATTTTATGTTTTGAAGTAATGTAAAATGTAATGATGTATCATTAGAAATTAATCCATGAGTGTTCAATTATCAGTAACTCATTACTTCTTGTTGGAAAATAATGATACAGGTAAGGAGTACACATTATCAACAAAGTTTTGCTGGGTATATTTGGGTACTGTCTTCCTCTGGTAGTGTTTCACGTTCATTTGGAGTATTTGCGAATTGTTTCCTGGGAAACGTGAAATTTTCTGGCCAACTTACGATTTGATGCCCCAATTTGATTAACCACCGATTTTTTCAATTTAACAAGCTCAGATGCGGTAAATTTTTCAACAATTTTCATTTTGAATTTTTTGACTTTTGAATATTTACGATAATGCTTATAAAATAAGATATTATTGATATGCATTTTGAAAAAAAAAACCTGCCTACTTAGCAGTAATTTATGTTTTAATTTTACGCATTTAGTCAGTTGGCATAGGTTAGACGGTTTGAAGATTTTAATTTTGTACATTTTCACTATTAAAATATTTAAGAAATTTAAATAGATTTTTAATTTTTTTTTTGAAAAATATTATGGTTTAAGGCGATTTTTTAAATTGTCATTTTTTTTTTAAATTGTCATTGGCCTCTAGAAATAGCAGAAAAACCTACTACAAATAAGTCGAAAATGTTAAACTGCTTAAATTAGCATATTTTTGTTTGCCACATTGTAGAGGAATGATCGATAATGTGGCCCAACACCTGGTTACAAACTAAGTGGAAAATTCCAAATCCTAATACATCAGCTTATAAGCTAACTGTTTTGACATTTTATGTCTATAAATAACAATTTTAAAAAACAACTCAAGATGTCAACATTAGCGAACATGTTGCCTAACATTTTTAATTTACAAATAATAAAAAAATTTCCAGGATAGTCCAAAATATTTAAAATAATTCCTAAAATATTTAAAAAAATACTAAAACTTTCATACACTTACTATACTATGTAGGTACTGCAAATGTTGTTAAAAACAAATGAAATTTCAATTAAAGAAAGGCCGACTTACATTTCAGTAAATTCATTTCTTTTTTAATGTTCAGAAAACGAACCACAAATGTAGTAAAAATGAACCACATGTTAGTAAAAAATAAACAAACATTTACTTTTTTTTTTTGTAAATAACAAAAACCTACTGTAAAAAATTAATGCAAAATCATAAAACAGTCATTTGATGTGGTTTGTTTTTTTTTTCAAATGAACTACACGATTAGTAAAAAATTTAATTTGTTCTACAAATGACTGAGATTTACATTAAAAATAAAGAAACTGTATTACAATCCAAACAACTACATATTTTTAAAGATACTACTCAGGGTAGTAATCAAAAAAAAATTTAATTATTCCAACTCATTCCACAATGTGCGCAGCGCACACAAACGCTGATCGCCCTTTTCCTACAGATCAAGAAAGAGCTGTTGTTATATGAAATCTGAATTGACCTTTAGATGCTACAGCAAAAATTATTTAAAAAAACTTTGCTTTGAACCATTTGGAATATAGAGTGGTCGGAAAAAATAAAATGTTTTCAAAAAACTTATAAACTAATTTTTTTTAACATACAATTAAAAAGCATTTTTACCTGATGTGAGAAAAATGGTGCAAAAAAGGTTCGGTTTATAGAAACCAAATAAAAAATTATTAAGTTTTCAAAATGTTGTCTTTACTAAAATGCAATATTTTATTTATTAATAACTTTTTAACGGGGCACGATATATCGAAAAAATTTATTGCTTTTTTTTAGCTCAAAATACTTTTTTATTGTGTATGTTAAAAAAAATATATTTTTATTATTTTTTACAAACTTAATTAATACCTTAATAACTTTCTAGCGGTTCGCAATATATTGAACATTTTTTACCATTATTGTCAGTTGGTAATACCCTTGTATTGTGTGGTATGAACAATATTAGTTTTAAAAGTTTTTGAAAATATAGAGTTTTTCGTCCACACGATAGCCTAAATGGTGCAATTTAAAAACTGGGGAAACATTTTTTTTTTAAATTTTTTTTTTTATAAATTTCATATAATCGCTTTTTGCTCTGTAGTAAAAGGAACTCCAAATCACAGTTTTTGGCCAGTTTGCGTATGTGAAAGAAGTTGAAATATAAAAAAAAAATAATTAAACCATATATATTTTTTTAATGCAAAAACCGTAAAAAAGTGATGATATCCCTAATTGAAATTTTCGTGACAAACTCTACGACATATATAAACAAGATTTGATATTTTTCATATTTCTTTATTTATTAAAATTGTCTAAAAAAACTTTATCAAATATACCTATAGGGTTAACAAAACTGAAATATTAAAATAAAAAAACTGTAGATTTTCGGCAGCAGCGATTACGTATTACATCATGATATCTATAGAATATTTTCCATAATAGAAAGCAGTAAATGAAAACTTTTTATTAGGTCACTCGGTATAGAGTCTGTATTGTACATTTAAACAAGTATGTGTATATTTAGATGAATATTAAAGAGGATTATTTCCTATATGAACGAACATGTTGTTAGGAATGTTATATATTTTTTTTTTATAATGCATTGATTCATATGCATACAAGTAAAAACAATTTCTTTTAAATAAAATTACATATACAAAGAAGTGGTGCCACATTGAAGATGATAAGCCCTATTCAAATTTTCAAATGTGTCACTTAAATACATGTTTTTTCTTGAAATTGTTGTCGACACGAGAAGCATTTTAATATGTAGTTTAATAAATAGGACAATGAATCTTAAAAACGTTTTGTTTTTCAACAATATTTTTTAATAATTTAAAAGAAAATTGTATAGTTATAAAAGTCTAAGATGTTAAGTTGTATACAACAATATTGAATTAATTAAGTAATGACATTTACAATAAAACACAGACATTTGTGGTCTGTTTCCTAAATTGAACCTTTCGGTTTTTCGTGTTGTTCCATAAATATGACAAAACTGTCAACTGGCATCGAATTTAATTCCCGCTATCTCTTTTTAAAAAAGTTTCGTCTTTCCTGGTTTTATTGTGTCGTTTATACAAACGCAACATAAAGTGTAATTGTTTGTAAACATTAAAGAAAACATGTTTTGAAGAATTTTAATTTTGTAAATGGTAAGAATTTTATTCACAATTTTCATAAAGCTAATTGATTTAATTAACAAATATAATTAATAAAACTAAAATGTGAAAAATTAAATTTTCATAAAGTTCCCTAATGTTCTTATCTTTTTGAGTTGTTTTCAAGTTCTAGTAACTTTTAAATGGTTTACTCATCACTTTAACTGTCCTTGCATATTTTTGACAATTTTTCAATATGTTTCAAAAAAAAAAAACAAAAATAGGAATTAAAAAAGTTATAAAACTATATCTGAACTGATACAAACTTATACAATAGTTGTATGTTTTGCATTAATTTCATTAACTGCAACTACGGGGTTTGCTTCAACATTTTAATCCTTTCAGACATTAGTCACTTGCAATAAGTTCATGACTATATAATTTGTAGAAAATTCCTTTTCACTTGGAAATTTAATTAATTCATAAAATTCTCTTGAAATTATCTCAAAAAATAAGTTGTTTGTAAAAAGAAAATGTTGAGAAAATTGACAAACATTTTATGAGATTTGGAAGCTAACAAAACAAAATAACTAACGCGAAAAAAACTCTATAACCAAACATTAATAGTTATGTTACAAATGAAAAAGTTCTTTTTTTATACAGAAATTAATAATTTTTTGAAATAAGTGGCTTTTAGTGGTCCTACATCTTGTTGTGTATGTTATAAGATGTAGAAATTTAAAAATAAGAAGAGAATCAATTTGCGTATTCAAATGACAAAAATCAGAGGAAGTTTCTTAAGGGGTTTACTAGCTTTAGAAATCAATAAAAACTACAATATTTAGGGAATAATAAAAAAATAAATAAATGGTTTATTCAAACAAATTTTTGCGACCATGTCAACCCTGGTAACTATTTTATTATAGACCTTTTTTTTAAAGGCAAAATCGGGTGCCATCGTGGAGCCCTGGGAACTCATCGGGAAAAAACTTTTAATTTTTTTTTCCACACACGAATAAATTTTATAGTACCTACCGCTGCCGAATTTTTAAATTTTTGATTTGTATTAAAACCGCACTAGGGTAAACTCAAAAATTAAAAAAGAACCCCAAAAAAATCACTGTTTTATTTTGTGTATCTACTTTAGGGACTTCATTTTTTAGTCCTTTACAAAACAAAGCAATTTAAGACTGCACAGTGGCACCTGATTTTCAATATCTTGTTTTTAGCAAAAGCATTTAAAGTAAAAATTTCTCCCGTAAAATATAGGGCATGGAGGTTGTTCAACAAGCAGTAACTTTTTATTTCTTCAATATGTTCACCAAAATTTGCTAAGAATATAGAAAAAGATCCAAACTATTAAAATAGGAAAC
Organism: Delia radicum; assembly: GCA_021234595.1. NCBI lineage: Eukaryota > Metazoa > Arthropoda > Insecta > Diptera > Anthomyiidae > Delia > Delia radicum. The sequence goes on from CM037852.1 coordinate 105,907,574, forward strand.
AAAAAAAAAAATAAAAAAAAATTTGAATCTAGTAAACCCCTTAAGTCGACTTAAATGCTTTATCAAAAGTCGACGTAAATAATTATACACAAGTAATAGGCCAACTGTGGATTTCCGATATCAAATGTTATTTTTCAAAGTGTGACAATTTATAAAATTAATGGGGTCCAGTTTAGATGTTTCATAAACAAATTTTTATTTTTACCAGATTCCGCACAAATTTTAAAAAGATGGCCCTCCAAAAGATCGCTTTATATTTTTATGTAATTAAAATAATATTAGATTTCTATCACGTATATTTATCGCTGCGCCCACCTTCGGTGTTCCCATAGCACTTAACCCCACAGAAGTAAAATAATGAATCAGGGCTATGAAACAAAAAGCTTCAATAAATTCGCTAACTCTACATCAGGTGGCGAGCAAGAACTGTAAAATTCTTTCACAGTATTATAAAAAATAGCGCACACTGCAATGAGTGATGTGGTGACGGCAACGGTCGCAGGGGTTTCTCGGCTGTCATGATAATAAAGATAACGAATTGAAGATATTTTAAGTCTTTGTTTTCAATATGTGTTATTTCAAACAGCTTATATAGCTAAAAAGTAAATTTTCGACTTCCTTATTTTTATATATAGCTTAAAAGTTAATGCAGGTTTAGTCTATAACGCGATAGACAAACGTAAAGCCAGGACTTAAATTATCTATCTTTACGACATACGAAAATGACATACGAAAATGAAATGACACATAAAAACTTTTATATACCAGAGACGGTTAACTTTGACTCAATTTACAGCACCCTGTGTTAAAACAGTGTGACCAGAAAAAAATTTCTTAAAGTTTAAGTTCCCTCCCAAATTTTTAAACACTTTTTCCCGATTGGATAAGTAGACTAGATGGTGCATTATAATAATTTTTGAACCACTGCGCGCTGATTGGCTAGAAAATTATTTTATCAAATTGTTTCATTATTTTAGAAGTTGAACTCAACTTTTTTATGTTTGAAACCACTGTGCAACGCTATAACCAAAAAAGATTATTTTTAACATTCATAAAAGTCGAGTTCGTTACCATTACCAACAAAGCACCATTTCTACATTCAGATGGTAATTAATTAACCCTAAAAAGATGTTAGAAAAACAAGCTTCCTATCGAATTATACATTTTTGCAAAAAAAAAGTCGATTAATAGACTTTTACTTAGATAAAAGGCGAAAAGTCTAAAAGTCGACGTTAAGTCGAACAGTTAAAAAGTCGAACAGTTAAAGTCGAAAAGTTAAAAAGTCGACTTTTAAATTTTTTACTAAAGTCGCAAAGTCGACTGTTTGTTGCAACTATATGACCTTAGAATATTCCTTAACTATCTTAAAAAATTTCTAGTTTTAAAACAACAACTGGGCGTTGTGGTGTAATGGTTAGCGCGTTGGACTGTTACACAGATGGTCCCGGGTTCGATTCCCGGTGACGACAACATCAATTTAGAAAAATAATAGGTATGAGTTGTCTATCACTTATATGTATCGCTGCGCCCACCTTCGGTGTTCCCATAGCACTTAACCCCACCGAAGTAAAATAATGAATCAGGGCTATGAAACAAAAAACCTTCAATAAATTCGCCAACTCTACATCAGGTGGCGAGCAACAACTGTTCTAAGACTTATCTACTCGCGCAATTACAGTGTTGCCATGTTTGAAGCCCTTCATCTTTCACCACCTGTCATCTCTCCACTATCCTCTTTCCAAAGAAAGCAGCACATTAATTAATAGGAAGAATTTCCTGAGTGTTGCTTCTCTTTTTAAAAAAAAATAAAAAAAAAAAAAAAAAAAAAAAAAAATTTAAGATAAATCAATCTTAAAATAAATTTCAGTTTAAAATATCAGTCAATATATGAAATGAAAACATTTTATTTGTAAACATTTTTTTTCTTTTTAATTTTAGAATATACTTTTGATAAGTATGCAATAAACATCTCATATTAAATTGACTTAATTGGAACAAAAAAATAACAATAATTTTATGTGAAATTGCATTTCGAAACAAAAAATCAAACATAGTTAGAACACAATTTGATTCAAGGCAATAAACCTTATATTTATACAAAACGTAAAACATTTTTATTAGAAATTTCTGCTACGTACCATATGCAGCAAACACTTTACTTATAAATATTTTCATGTCTTTATGCCAATTTTTTTTTTGGTATATCCTCAATTTCATAAATAATTCTTTCAATTTAACTTGTTTTATTTTTTTTATTTTATTTTAAACATAACTACAAGTGAAAATCAAATTTCTTTATAAGTTAATTCATTTATTACATTGACTACAAATTTATATAGAAAATTTTTTTGATTACATTTGATGCATACGTAAATTACAAAACCTTTATTTTCATTTCAAAATTGTCCTTGAACTTATTTCCTTCCACAAACTTTCTACACTAACTATTTGCTCTTCTTCATCAATGATACTATACTGTTTAATATCTATCCTATTTTCATATATGAGGCTTTCCATACAAACTCCCCAGCTGAAAAAGAGTATATCGTATCAACGCTAAACTTACATTTTTGTCCTAAATGATACAAATAAAATATGGAACAACCTTTTCAATTTAACCAAAAACTTCATTAATAAAGTTTTTATGTGTAATGGGGGAAAAAATAAGAGAATTACAACCCAATTTGAATATTTAGTTTAGTGGATAACTCAATTCATATAAAAATTTTTTTTTTTACTTTTTATTTTTTTTAGATTCAGAAAGTTTTAGCATTTTCGAGAAAATATTCTTTTAATATTGTACATCGCATATATTCAGTTAAAATTAATAGTTTTAGGAACAACAGAACATATGAGGTCTATGATATTGAAAATATACGTACCTATCCAGGCAGAAAAATACAATCCACACAGTATTGACATTGCATAGTTCTGTTAACCGATTGATAACAGCGGCCAACCGTTGGTTTTTTTTTTTTTTACGTTGAACCCCCTACTAATGCATTGCATTGTGTTGATATCAGGAAAATAGGTTATGGGGAGGAGGAAAGAGGGAGTAGTGTTTGTGGACATTTGACTTGCATTTTTCTAAATTGTAATTTGCAGGGAAGACCTCGGCAGGGAGACAATTCCACATACGAAAAGAAACCCAGCTGAACCACAAATTACCAAATAATGGGTAAGGTAACGTATATACATTAGGGTGATAACATTTTTTGGACAACATTCTCCCCAGGGGTTTTCTAATGGCAAATATTGTATTAATGATAAAAAAACTATTTCAGTTCAATTTGGTAAAAAAACCTTATGCACCGACAGCGATTTCTAAAATGCCTTTAATATATTTTTTTAAAATTTTTTTTAATAACAATTTTTTTAAAATATGGTTTATACATATGTAAGAAAGCAATGTGGAAGAAAACTATTCCATTGACTCGAAAACGGACTTTACTATTGAAATCAGCTTGCCTTAATTATATAGATGTGATGGTCAGACGTAGAGGCATCAAAAAAATCTTATTTTTTAAATTTGTTTGATTCAAAAACTTTAACGCGTTTGGTGCGTAACCTTTTTTAACGATAGCGAAAAGCTAAAAACGCAGTTCTTAATATTTGTCCATGCCCTACACGATTTTGTCTGGGGAGATTTGATATTTGCAAAAAATGCAAAAAGTTATTACCCTAATATACATAGGGCTTTACGCATTACACTACACCTTACTTCACTGATGAATTTTACAGGCGATGAGCCTAAAAGTAATGGGTGGAGTCATTGCCATGTAGGGGATAAAGTAACTGGTTACTTAAATGGTTACTTGTTTTGAAAAAGTAATGTGACTATAAATAGGTATTCATAAAAAAAAATTATAAAAAAACATTATTACGAATATTTTTTTTTTAATTAAATATATAACGTGATCACACTGAGATTCGAACATGGGATCTCTGGTTGTTCGTTCGTGATATCAAAAATATACACCTTACCCTCATGCTTACAAAAAATCACAAAGTAATGTGTGTAATGTGTAAATAGATTTCCAAAAAAAATATTTTATAAATTACTTTACATTTATAATTAATGCACTAAGTAATTAATGATCACTAAGTCATTATTTTAGGGTTTGAAGTAATGTAAACGGTAATAAGGTATCATTACAAGGTAATTCATGAGCGTTCAATTATCGGTAACTCATTACTTTATGTTTTGGTTACAAAGTAATGGATTCTGTAACCCATTATCGGTAACATATTACTTTTTGTTGAGAAATAATGATATATGTAGGTAAGGAGTACAAATTACAAGGTAATGCATTACTTTATCACACCCCATTACCAACGTTTTCCTGCGTAATGTAAAAATAACAAAAAGTTTCGTAAAATATACGAATATTAGTTAATTTTACAAAAAAATTCGTAGTTTTGAGATTTTATTCGTATTTTTAGCATGGATTATTATGAGTGTGAAAACCTAAAATGTTCAATTTACTTTCAAGTAATATTTTTTACATTTCTTTTTTTGTGTTTTGTTTTTATGTACTTGGAGAGTAGTTTTCTTATTTTTATTTAGCTTTAACCTCCGTATATTTACGAAATTAACCAAATTTATTATTTTAGCTAGGTTCAATGGTGAAGCCAGGCGGGACGGTGAAGGTGGCAGTGTACCCGAGACCCCCGAAATGAAAAAAGGACCACTGATTTTCCATTATATTCAACCCATTTTGATATTTATTTTTAAACATTGTTTAAATAACCGATACAAGTAGTAAAAACAACAGAAAGTCTTTAAAACAGCATTTAATGCTTAACGGAAAAAAACGTAAAAAAAACAATTTTTTTCGCTGTTTTTAAATTTAAAAGTCTTTTTTTGTGATTACAATACAGAACACAAGCCATTGAAACAAACTGTTTTTGTAAAAAAATTTATGGGAATTATTTGACTTTTTTAAATATAAAAAAAAATTAAATTCAAAATTTAACTACTACCGAAAGTTCTATAGTTTGTTTTTTAAACTACCGATAGAAAAAGTTGAAAAAAATATTTCTATTGATTTTAATTGATTTACAAATAAACTTAAATCGGCAACAGAAAATATATTGTTAGTGTATTCAAATGCTACAATGGATTTTTAAAAGTTATATCACCTGATTTGCATGTTACTTTATATATTCAAATGTTATTGCGACTATTTGATAGTTATATGGGCTGATCTTAATGTTACTTTATATATTCAAATGTTATTGCGACTATTTGACCGTTATATGGGCTGATTTGCATGTTATTTAAATGTTATTACGACTTGGCCCGCTTCCATGACATCCTCGGCTACAGCAGCAATATTCTCTGCAGAACGGCTACTCCGGGGTCTGCCACGCCTGGCAGCATCTCGTGTTGTGCCAGTCTCTTCGAGGCGAGCGGCTAAACGTCGCAGTGTTTCACCAGTAGGCGTTGGACGGCCAGGAAATCTGCGACGAAATTCACGTTGTGCCAAAGTCACCGACCGATTATTGGTCAAATAAATAGTCACCAATATTCCTCGTTCTGGAGCAGTGTAGCGTAACATTGTTTATTAACGTGTATTTCGCATGTGTTTACTATACAAATGTCAAAACAGAACTGACATTAGGGGCCAATCGCAAAATTTATAGCATTTTCTGATAGGAGGATTACTTTTGCGCCACCTTGTATATTCGACTGTTATTGCAAACATTTAGATTTTACACTGGCTAAAACTCCATTTAAAACGCCGAAATGCATTTCACTGTGTCTCATTGACTTTTACAATAAAAATCGACAATTTACTAATGCATTTTACATTTTTATATATCAAATTACCATTGACGTTTTCTTAATGTCAATAATAACTTCTGATTTACCAAAATTTTTTCTCATTTACTATAGAAATTCAACTTTGGTATTAGCTGAACTTCAGTTTTTCCGTCTGATATTAATGTGATATTTGCCGAAATTAATCTTGAAATGCTGTAGTAAGCATATAGGTAACCACAAATTTTTTGATTTTTCGTTTAAAAATTAAATCATATCGACATTTAAAGTTGGTGACAATTATAGAACTTTTAGTGTATATGTTATCATATAAGAAACATATAATATTTGGCTATGCATGACACCATATATAATCACATGTTATAATATATTTTAATATGAAAAACATTACAACATAACATATAATTTTGTTTACTCTGTAAATTAATCATTTCATAAGTAGATACAATTTAATCTCAAAATATTTTATTCGATCCACTTTAGATCTAATTAGATCTTAAATAATACCAGGGAATATATTGGGATCTATTAGGATCTTATTTAAATATTATTGGATCCCCCAATTTTGAAAACAATTATGATCTAATTTAATTCCGTAATATATTTGAGATTAGATATTATTGGACACCCCAATTTTGGATTAAATACCAACTTACACTGAGGAGCATAAGTGTATCACAAACCAATAACTATCACTTTAATAACCTATAATTTCTATAAATTTTACTCAAATGCAATCAAATTTTTCATATTATGTTTGTACAAGTGTCTTCTCGGTTTCAAAAAGGTTTTATTAAGATCTGATCACAACAATACACGAAGGCATAATGTAAATAAATCAAAATGATACAGTTTTGCACTCACTATTTATTTTTATATTTTTAAAACAATAATATATTTTTAAAAACTGGTCCAGTCACCCTTTGCCTTCTTAAGCTCCTGGAAGCTATTAGGTAGACTTTGTTTGTGCCTCTGCACTAATTCTGGAGGAATCGCCTACCACACTTCCTTCGTCCACTCTCACAACTCGTTCACGCCTTTTGGAGGACTGGCATATTTTGCAAGCTGCGATTTGACGTGACTCCACAAATTCTCGATCGAATTCATATCCGGAGATTGTGGAGACCACGTCATCACACCAAATTTTTGCTTTTTGAGCCAGTCTTTCACTACATCTGCGGTACGTTTGGGGTCATTGGTTTGCCGAAAAATTACTTTTTCAGCAGCAAGACCCATTTTTTCCACTACATCAGGAAGATTTTGTTGCAGGATGGACAAATATTGTTCCTTGAGCATAATTCCATCGATGCTCCTACTAAAATACTAATACTGAAAACAGAAATTTTTATATTAATTTTCCATCAAGGACAGAACTACAACATCCCTGATCGAAAAAATTTCATACAAATGTTTTATTTTCCGAAATAAAACACTAATTTTGATAGCAAAAATAGGATTTTAATCGTAATACAAAACTCAAATTATTCAAAAATTTTTTTATTTCTTAAAAAATTGTTTTTTTTATCAATAGAGAAAGCTTCATCGAGTAATTTGGATTAGCTTTGGGGAAAATAATCGTTGAATTGTGAGCTTCATATATATTTCAATATTTCTATGCTAAATTTAAGTAGGGTACGTAGGCGTATGAAGAATAAAAAATACATACCCAGCAAAACCTCGGTAATAGGTTGGTATTGCGGAACATGTTATCTGTTAATAAGTAAAATTCCTTACCATTGTGTAACTTAGAGACTTTTGGTATTACTGACTGATTGATTCTGATTTTATTCTATACAAAATTATATTTAAACCTCAAAAAAGCCGTTAAAATTCATATTATTTAATTATTCTTTGCAACATCGTCAGTCAAACAAAGGTGTAATAGAAAAAATTGCTTTCTTTTTGATAAACCAACAACATGTAATATTAAATTTTCAACTTTCAATAAAACAAAATCTTAAAAAACCAATTGCTAAAAAATAGCCGAAAAGCACTATTTTAAAAGAAAAATTTTAAATTAATTTAATTATAAAGAAAAACGCTCTTGTTTTTTTAGCTGCCCTTTTTATTACATTTATACTGGAGGTAATATGTGTTTTGTAAGGTGTACACAGAATGGGCATGCCCTTGTTAAAATAATAGGGTTTGTAATTGAAGAGTAACTAGTTGGCCCCTTAATTTCTTTTTCACAAACCCAGAAAAAAATATAGCCCTACTTTTTTCAATTAAATCGGTTTTTTTGGAAATTTTAATAGCTTTTAATTAAATATTAATTGAATCAATTAAATATTTGCTTAAATTGGGAACTTGCTTGACATTTTTTTTATATTACACAAGGCAACAATTTTGAAAAAATTTTAGGGGCTTTAAAAACCACTATACAATTTTGATGTATTGTGGTCCCAGTAGTACAAATATGGTTCAATTTTGAAATTCTATGGAGAGGTTTTTTTTTAAAAATTTTTAAGTAAAATTATAAATTTTTTTAGACGTTTCTCCACATAATTAATGATAACTAAAAAAAAATTAGTCCGATATTATTCAAATAAATTTAGAAAAACTCAAATTTACATAGCCTTTAATCCGTTAATATATTGCGTTTCAATCGGCTCAGTAGTTTCGGAGTTATAATAAAAAATTGAGGGAAAAAATATTTTTTTTACGTGAAAATAGCAAATTTTTTTGTTTTAAAAAAATCATAAAAAATCGAAAACGGCAAAAATCGTTCAGATTTATTGCTTTATCGCAAAGCCACATGTAATAGGAACAAATTGAGATATCGATCATAAAAATCGATTGATTTTTTTTCGAATTTATTCACAATTAAGTGAATTCGCTCATTTTCACCAAATTTTAGTTTTTTGTCTGATATACCATACAAACGAATCCCATGCATTCTTCTCAATTTCTGACATTGAACTGCCAAATTCAGTATCGTTCACCAATTTGCGAATTTGTGGGCCATCAAATATGCCTGCTTTCAGTTTTTCCATACTTAGATTGGGAAACTTCCTTGAAATATACTGGAAACATTCACTATCTTTGTTAAGTGCTTTAACATATTGTTTCATCAGACCAAGTTTAATGTGAAGAGGGGGTAATATGATGCGATCTCGGGGCACTAGAGCCACATTTATAACATTTGGCGTACCTGGAACTAGTGTTTCCCTAGAAGGCCATTGTTTTCTCTTCCAATGTTCTGTTTTAGCTCTGCTGTCCCATAAACATATAAAACAAGGATATTTTGTAAAGCCGCCTTGTTGGCCTAAGAGGAAATTTACCATCTTAAGATCAACACAAATTACCCACTTATGTTCATCATACTTTATCTTCTTCTTGACCAATGCAATTAGAGAGTATTCTTCTTTTACTTTGGTTGAATGTGCGATCGGCAAGAAGTGAAATTTGTTTCCATTATGCAAAAGGACACACTTCAAGCTGCGTTTTGATGAGTCGATAAATAAACGCCATTCGTTTGAATCATATCTCTGTAAGCCAATGGCAGTCATCAAACCAAAAATGTCTGTGCAGTACACAAAGTCATCCTCTTCAGCAAAATAATGAAGTAAGTCTTTTTCTCGAGTACGGTAATACGAAACTTTAGTTTCTTTAGTTATGAGACCTGTTTCTTTCATCCGGGACGCAAGTAATTCAGAAGATCTTTTCGACAATCCAAGGTCTCTAATTACATCATTAAGCTGATCTTGATTCCATGGTCTCGGCGAGAAATGTTTGTGTGGGATGAACTCGTCATTTTCAGCTGTATATGGTAGTGCTGGATCTGACATATCTGATTGGTAAGACATACTTGAGGTTGAGTGTCCTGGTGAAGATGAAAACACATGACTACAGCTTGCACCCCGATCTTGAGCATATTCTATTTCTTGTGAATGTAGAACTGCAAGTGTAAACCCATCAGCAGACCTCGTGGGGTAAGACCATCGCATATGTTTTCCAAAACCGCTTTTTGTACTTAAACAAAAATAACACTCGGATGCGTGGTTCGCTGTTTCTCTCCATAGCATAGGCTTCAAAATTTCCAAGTGTCGTCTGTAAAATCATCATCAAAATGATAATGACGACATCAATATGTTTCGCACAATGTCTCCTGTAAGTACAAGATTTGTTCTAGAAGCCACAGAAAAAGAAAAAATTGATCACATCTTGGATTGTTTAGAAATAAATAAAAGTCCCGGTTGGGACAACATTACACCTAAAATGTTATTAGTACGAAAAGCAGCTGTGTCTGAAGAAATAACGAAAATATTTAATTATATGATAGAGGAAATGAGATATCCAAATGTACTAAAAGTGCACAAAATTATACCAATACCTAAAGGTATTAAAAGTAATAAAGTGGAGAATTATCGTCCGATTTCAGTTCTTTCAATCGTTGATAAGATATTGGAGAAAGTTTTGTTTGAACAATTATCAAGTTATCTTGAGATAAATAACATTTTGTTTGACCGACAATTTGGTTTTAAAAAAGGCACTGGAACTGAAGAAGCTGTTGTAAATGTGGTTGAATATATTTGTAGTGGACTTGATGCAGGTTTTAAAGGAGTTGCAGGTGTTTTCTTTGATCTATCGAAAGCGTTTGACTTAGTTGATCACGATATACTGGTAAAGAAACTATATTTCATTGGTTTTTCACAAAATGCTATTGAAGTGTTTAAAGATTATTTAAGGAATCGCAGACAATTTGTTCAAGTTGGTGAATCAAAAAGTAGCATGCTTGATGTGTTATGTGGTGTCCCACAAGGTAGCGTTCTGGGCCCACTGTTGTTTAAAATTTACATAAATGATATGAAAAATATAAAATTTTATGGAAAACTATTTATGTTCGCTGATGATGTTTGTCTTTTATACAATTATAAACATGAAAAAGTATTGCAAACACAAATCGAATACGACGCTGCTATTTTGTCTGAATTTCTGAGGATTAACAAACTTATTTTAAATTCAGGGAAAACTAAATTTATAAAGTTTAAACCACATATTTCAAGAAACGATGAAGTTATGAGCGTACATATTGGTGATAATTTGATAAATGAGTCAGAGAGTGTTAAATATTTAGGAATTAATCTATGTCACAATCTTACATGGGAAAGCCACATTAATCAACTGAAATCTAAAATATCATCTGGAATTGGTGTTTTGCATAAATTTAGAAACAAATTGAATCCAGAAACGAAAATTTTACTCTACAATTCTTTAGTTCACTCACACTTAACATATCTCCCAATGATCTATGCCTCTAAATCAAGCTCAGTAATAAAGTCGCTGCAATCAAAACAGAATAAAGCTTTGAAGATCGTGTTTAATCTGCCGTTACGATTTAGTACAGTTGATTTATATAAAAATTTTGCAAAAACTATACTTCCAATACGAGGGTTATATAAACAACAAATTTTGATTTATGTTTTTAAATGTATTAAAGGATATGGATCTCACATTATACAGTTTCATCAAAATCTGATACACACTCATAGAATAACAAGACATGCGACGGATCTGAACGTAGCGAGATGTCGCCTCGAGTTGACTAAACAACGAGTTACTTTCGCTGGTGCTAACGAGTATAACCAATTACCTGACAGTCTTAAAAATATTTCTATATTGTCAACTTTTAAAGGAAGTATAAAACAATACTTGCTTAATAACGTCGAAATACTTCTTACGACTTAACATTATTAAAAATGTAAATATGTATATTTTTAATTCTTTTTTTTTATATATTATATATTGTTAAATTTTTAATTTAAATTATACATTAAAATTGTAATATATTTATTGTTGCCTACTTTTTTTTTAGCCTCTATAAAGCCATAATTGGCGCTGAGGCAAAAATTTAAAATTTGTTAAATGAAATATTGAAATAAAACATTAAAATTAAAAAAAAAAAAAAAAAAAAAATGAAAAAAAAAAATTGAAATCAGGAATATGAAGAATTCAAATTTTAATTAAGAAATATTGTAATTATAAAATATTCCAAATCTATTAATTTATACTTACTTTACGTTAGAAGACTTCATAGATAAATTCAATCGACATGGAATGCATATAGTACTCGGTGTCCAATGCTGGTTCAAATTGTGCGGATAGATATTATAGCAATCTTGATATGACTTTTGCAATGAAGTTAAGAAGCACTTCCGTTTTTCCCGGTGATATATTGGCCGCACACATAACAAAATAAATCTGGATCGTTTTTACATAAAAATGTTCTGGCTTTCTGGCTCATTTTTATTCATATTTGAAAATTGTTTTTAACTTCTAAGCTGTATGACTCTAATTTTTGTGTAGGTATTAAATGATGTTTGCGTTATCGCAAACACTTCTTGAATGAAATAAAAAGGGTCAAGGAGATCTTATAAATACTGATACTATAATTTGGGATAACCCTTTGTGTGGATACAGTTTGTGTGTGCTGCAAATTTTTTATTATTCCCAAGAATCCTAAAAAACATTAAGGACTTTTATGAAAAAAAAAATCATCCGTTACAGGTAGCTAACGGAAAATAAGAGCACTTCAGCGTACACGCACATTTATGAGCGTTTTATTACTATCCTACCGCAATAGTAAAAATTAAACAATCTTTTGTTTATTACTTATTTTTTTTAATTATTAGAATCATAAAAATGTCATAGAGGTTTTTCCCAAAGGGGTTTTGCCAAAATGCGTGTCGTAAAATGCACCTGAGTTTTTATGTTCTGCATTTTCATTATATAGTAGGTACAATTTTCTACAGTGCTTGTAAATATGCGATACCTTCAATTAATTGTAAAGAAAAATGTAAAGCATGCATAGTTTAATTCGCATGATATGTAGCTTTACTACAAAAAAATAAAAAGTAATATTTTTTGCTGTTTTCGATTTTTTCCAGATTTTTGTTTTTCAATTTTTTTTCTAACAATTTGTTTCATAACTTTGAAACTATTGATCGCATTAAAAAAATTTGTACACGTTCTTTAAAGATATTGTAAACCTTAATTTTTGTAAATTTAATTTGACAAAATCGGACTAGTTGTTTTTGAGTTATGACAACATAAGTGGAGAAATGTCTCAAAATATTGTCAATTTTACTTAAAAAATTTAAAAAAAAAAATTATCCATAGAATTGAAAAATTTTACCATTTTTGTACTTAGGCAGCCATGATGCATCAAATCTATATAGTGGTTAGTCAAGCCTTTTTTTGCTGTTGACCTGTGTTATCGCTCAAAAGCAAACATCAGCACATTGTTGTTGTTTTTTTTATAATATTCTTGTAGTTGTTGTTTTTTTTTATAAATTTGTATGTTTAATGGTATTAGTAATAAATATTTTAAATTCGTTTCATTTCAATTAGATTAGATATTAATTCTTATTAGGTTTATTACTTTATTAAGTTAAATATTTTAGTTTAAGTGTTTAAATCTGAATATTTATTTATTCTAAAACATTATCATAAATTTGTAATATTTTATGTTTACTTCTGTTTATAAAAATTTAAAACATTTTTTAAACAGAAAGAAAATGCAAAAAATAATTTAAAACTTATTAGAAACAAAAACAAAAATACTTTGATTTCAACTAAAGGGCTAATTTCTGCAAAGAAAAAAATCAAAAAAATCTTTGCCATAGGTCCCTACTCTTCAATAGAAAGAAAATAAACAAGTTTATAAGTGTATTTATTTACATAGATATAAATAAATCTGCTAACGAGATGAGAATTTCATTTCAGAAATTTTGTAAAATTCAAGCTATAAAAAAGCATTTGGTATGTTAACACCACTTTAACCCATTTTTTTTGCTCTTTGGGAACATGGGCGAAATTGATCAATTGAATATAACTCAAATGAGTTATTGTTTAATTAAAAAATAATTCAGTTAAAGAGCTATCAATTTATAATTGAATTATCATTTTTCGTTTTTCGCGAAATTTCAGCAATTAAAGTTATTGAGTCCCTGGTTTTCGTGATTGAAAGTGGGTTTTATTTTTTTGTGGTAATAGAAATTTTTGCTGGGTATGATAAAAGTATACACAGAAATATTGAAATATATTTGAAGGGCCTATTGTAAAAACTTGATAAGCCACATTTACTGTTTTATGCATTTTCGCTATTTTCTAGGCATCTTTTGATTAATATTTGATATACAGTTACGGACTTAAGTATAGGCACAGGCGTAATTTTAAAAGAAACTGCTGTTTTATTTATATAAGAAGCACGAAATATTTATTTTATGAATTAATTATAGGTATAAAACTTATACATTAAAATAATAACCATGAAAATCAAATATATTTTCTTTGCAAAAAAAGTTTTTTAAATAATACATTAAAAAATTCATTATTTTACTGGACAAAAGTATAGGCACAACTATTTCTACAATAATAAAAACAACTTTGAACATTTATCTAATATTTAGTTGGCAGTCCCTTTTGCTTAATAACGGCCTTAAGCCTATTTGGCATGGAGTGGACTAACTTTTACGATTTGAACACGTTCTCTCTCAGTTAATTTGCGAGGACGACCACAACGACTTGCATTTTCAAAGTTTGTTTCGCCTTTGAACCGATTTACAATTGTCCGTATGGTAAAACGGCTGCGGCTGGTTATGCAAATGTAAAATTACTTTGCGTTGAGATTCAGTCGTTTCACTTTGTTTAGGACACATTTTAAAAAGATTATAAACAAAATTAGTATTTTCTAAATTTTTGCAACTTTTCAATTACTTAAATCAATAAAAAATTAATAACGGAATATAACAGCATGTGTCAAATGTAAAATTGTTGCCAGATTATTAAAATTAAGATAAAGGGATAGATGCCTAAAAAAGTGTGCCTATACTTTTGTCCATTGCATTTTTGAACTTTTTGTACTTTTTATCTGGCAACGGACTAACTCATCTTACTACACGAATAAAACTGCTGCAATCTTGAAATATACAGCAGACTGTAATAGATTAATAGTAATATTAATATAAAAAATATTCCTTCTGCTTTTAATGCAATCTTTAAATGATACATGGCTGTTGTGCCTATACTTAAGTCCATCACTGTATGTGTTGCTTAAACTCTTATTGCAAGTACCTAGAGTATAAACGTCCTGCAAAAGTTATAATGGTAGCATTTTTTTAACCTCTGAAAGGCAAAAGCAAACTTAAATGTGGCTTATCAAGTTTTTACAATAAGCCCTTCATTTGAAGTACAATACTCAACGAATATTTTCTTCAAAACTAATGCGAGTTACACTATGAAACCTTATAGTTCGATAAAAAACATCTTAACCTTTTAAAAGATATAATATATTATATGCTTATTTTCAGATAAATCGAGTTTTGTATTATGCCTACTTATGCCATACATGGCCATGCCTAATTCGCCATATTTAAAAAAAAGAAATTAAAAAGTTGTTCCATTGTTTATTTGTTTCTTATAGGAGAACAAATACTGTTACCTTGACATCATTCTGTTTTCTGTAGCAGGGTAATTGGCTCGCATAGCCTCATATATAAAATTTATTTTTTCAGATAACATATTTTAATATATGAACCAAACAGGCCTGTTAATATTTATATCTAATATATGTGACAAACCAAATGATGATGACAGAAAGACAAATGTCCTAAAGATTTTAAAATACGTATTTGTTTTTATTTTTTTTTTGAAATCTGTTAGAAGTTTATCAAGTAAAAGAAATTATTATAAATTGTTTTTAAGCTCAATTTATATTATTTAACAGCCTAAAAATATCTGATCATACAATTTTTTACTTCTGAGTAATGCAATATACGGGTCTGTAAAAACAGAGTTAAAAAATATATATCGCTCATTTACTTCAAGAACGTCACAACTCAAAAAACATGATTTTTGAGTTAATGACGCAGAATTATGCTTTATATCACGTATCATATTGAGTAAAAAAGTCGTATTGATATCTTGTATACTCACCTCTTGAGAGAAATTATGTCGTTATTTTTTTCTTCATGGTGGAAATAAATTGAAAACTTTAAACTCGTTTTCTACAAAATCAAAATTTTTGAGTTATGACGTTATTGAAGTAAATGAGCGATATGTTTTATAACAACAAAACAAAATTTTAAAAAATCATTGTAATCATTCATATTCCACTTAAAAAGCTGCAAAATAAAAAAATGGTTTCCGGTACAATGCTCTGGTGCAGGGCTGGAAAAACTATAGCACGCGTGCCAATGCCAGGACTAGATCCAATTTAGTCTACAAATATAAAGTTCGATCTTTACACACAAATTAGTAAACTTTGTCGTCTAATTAGATCCAATTATATCTAAATAAATCCAATGAGATATTTTGAAGTCTATCAGTAACTTAGTTAGATTTATTGTAAAATTTTTAGATACATTTTGATATAATTAAGTCCAGTGATGTAATTTGATATTACTGGATATTCCAATTTTGAGATGAACTTGAATAAGATAAAACATCGATCTATATCCAATAAGATATGATTTAATTTTTGACATGTAACTTATATTGATCGGATATTAAAATTTAGTACAACCAGATTTTAAAAAGTACCAGGGGTATAATTAATGTTTAAATAATCAAATGAAAATTAACATCCTGAGTAAAAATGACTGTATATTAGGATGGCTCTTAAAATAATGACTTATCGATTTTCGTTCATTATACCCCCAGGTTTATAGAAAAGGGTTCCAAATGGAAGAACTCGATTTTTTTCAAAGTGGTAACCCATGTCGTAAAACGGCCGAAAATGACGCATTTTGGAAAAAAGTGTATTCCCGACGAAAAAAAGTTCCGATATAATCATATATGATTATATATAGTATCACAAAAAACTGGACATTAGCTCCTCTGATCCGAAAATGGCATACATAAGCTGATCTCATGGTATCTCATGCGATCAAATCTCATATAGTTTGATCCGAAAAATTGGTCTATCAAATATGATCAAATTATATATAAGTTAATACAATTTTATCTAATACATTTTGTATCAAAAAATTTAAAATGTTTTTGAGATCAGTACTTTTTATTTTAATTTAATTAAGTACTACTTGTAATTCATTTAGTGGTACTTTCAATTAATTAATTTTCATGCTTTTAAGTAATTTTAATTAAATTTTAAAGATTGTGATATTTAATGTGTACTCTGCATAAGTTTTGTGTAATTGACACAAAATTTTGTTATTATATGCAAAAAAATATGCATTAAAAAACCTCTAACAAACTGTTTCTCTTAAAACCAGTTGGCCTATAACAGATGTTAAGTACCTTGTTTGTTTTTTAGTCTATATGTTCGTTGGCTTAAAATCATGGTTGGCAAACACTACCTTTTCATTATAATGGTTGTTGCCTGCCACGCCTATCTCAATACCGATATGAAAGTTTTAAACAACAATTGCAATTGTGACTTCTAATATCAAAGAGTTTATTACAAAATTTTACAGATTAAATTTTGCTATATCTACAAAATACGTTATAAATCGGTGTTTCGATATTTTAGCGTTATTTTAAATTTAGTTCAAGATATTTAAAAATCAAACCGGTAAAATAGCAAAATTTGACCGGTTACACAAAAACAAACATGTCCTTAATGGAATCGCTGTTTTAAAATTTTCATTTCGTTCTTGATGTGGTAGAAAACTACCGTTATTATGAAAATGTATTGAATGTCAATCCTCGTTAAAGATTAACGTTGTTAAAAAAAAATATTAATAATCATTACAAAACAAAAAACCCGTAGTTTTGTTTTTTTTCATTAAATTTTTAAACTATTTATATTTGAATTATAAACGGTGCTAAAATATATCAAAAAGTGATAGATTTTTTCATTAAATTTTAATATTTATAATGATATTTGTTGCCATATATAATTGTATATAAAAGTGATAGAATTATTTTTGATAAATTGTAACATATACACTTACATATGATCATATATGGTAGACCAGGGGTGCCCAAGGCCTATGCGCTCATTTGTTTTTGTAAAAACACTTAGCTATAGGCTGTGTGTTTTAATACACATATAGAGCGCTCAGCACTAGCAATACGAAATACACAAACAACTTTGTCTTATTAGTTTTTTTTTCGTTCTTCACTGTATACACGCAAGCGCAAAGCAACAACACTTTGTATGCTTTGCTGGTAAACATTGAAATATTTTTTTCTTTTTTCTTTGTATGTATTGGTTTTTACAACAAAAAATATTGAATAAAAATTAGTTTTTCTTTAAATGTATTGGTGTTTGCGCTTCCATAAGGAACTTTTGGGCACTCCTGTGGTAGACTATTTGGTCATATATAGATCTATATCTATTTCATATGAACAGATATGCTATAGAATGCGATACAATGGTATATAATGATATATTACACCATATTAAAACATTTGCATGAACTAAGTATAAGATATGAACATATATCGTAATATATTGCCACATATATAAGCATAGAGCAATTCCATATGAAAGCGATCACCTTTTGGACGACCCCTCTCCGATTTTAAAATAAATAGTCTCAATCGATTGCCCAGCAAAAAATAATGTACCTACATATTTTTTTTTTTTTATAGTGACTGGTTTAGTGGTGGTGTGCACCACTGTCATGTGACAAAATTGAAGAATTCTTCATAAGGGACCTCATTGAAAGTTGTTTTAAAAAAAAACTACTAAAGCGATCGCAACGAGTGATAGCTCTTTGGAAAGGTATTGAATCAGGCTTTAATTGAAAAATAAAATTTTCCTAATTTTTCTCAGAAATTTACCTTTTTTCCCATGAAATTAAATTTTCCCATGAAAATTAAATTTTCCGATTTTCCACAGAAGCTCCTAAATTTTCCGGCTAATTTTATTTTTTTTGGATTCCTCATAATTTTTGCTTATTTTTAATTATTTAACAAGAAAAATTAGGAAAATTTTATTTTTCAATTAAAGCCTGATTCAATACCTTTCCAACGAGCTATCACTCGTTGCGATCGCTTTAGTAGTTTTTTTTAAAACAACTTTCAATGAGGTCCCTTATGAAGAATTCTTCAATTTTGTCACATGACAGTGGTGCACACCACCACTGAACCAGTCACTATAAAAAAAAAAAAATATGTAGGTACATTATTTTTTGCTGGGCAATCGATTGAGACTATTTATTTTAAAATCGGAGAGGGGTCGTCCAAAAATATGCCAATTTTGATCGTTTTCATATGGAATTGCTCCATATCAAGTTGTATATGAGTATATATAAACTTTTTTCATCGGATTAGTATTAAAAATTACCAAAATTCGAAATTTTGAAAAAATTTACTTTTTATTTCAATTGTCAAAACTATTCAGATATGGAATTCTGACTTCATCGGACATCATTAACCCACTTTAGCCAGGAATCAAATTTGACCCACAAATTTAATAAAAATGTGGAAAAGACAGTTTTTAAATTAATTTTAAAGATTTCTTAAAATTCCGAATTCGCAGATGTCTGTATTTTTTTCTTTAATAACAACTATTATGTTATAAAAATAGCAATTGACATCTGCAAATTAGGCACTTTAAAAAATATTTAAAATTAATTGAAAAAAGACATTCTGCATTTTTATTAAATTCGTGGGTCATTTTGAATTCCTGGCTAAAGTGGTTTAATGATATCCGATAAGGACAGAATTCCATATCTGAGTAATTTTGAGTATATTAAATGAATAAAAATGA
Source organism: Delia radicum (assembly GCA_021234595.1). Taxonomy (NCBI): domain Eukaryota; kingdom Metazoa; phylum Arthropoda; class Insecta; order Diptera; family Anthomyiidae; genus Delia; species Delia radicum. The sequence continues at coordinate 105,927,040 of CM037852.1, forward strand.
ACAAAAAAGTATGTTTTTGCAAAATTTAAAATTTTTAGAATTTTTAATAATACACCATTTTTTTAAAATGGGTAATTTTCTGTCGGCTTGCCGCACGGGTTAACGTTTTCCCCCTAACAAAATTTGGGACCATGTATAATAAAACTAGAGGGTGTAATGACAAATCTATTTTTAAGGGATAAAAAAAATATAAAAAAAAATAAAACTTTAAAAATTTTAAATTGCATTTATCTTAAAAAAGTTCAAGTTTATTATAACCTCTCATTTTTAAATGAGTTCTTCTTTGTATGTTAATTGAGATGTTAAAAAAAAATAGTTTACAATTACGAGCAACGATGTTTACACTAATTACTAATAGGGCTTAAATGTCAATTCATTATACATCTCTACATACCCGAGTAAAATAAATACTTTCTAATGTTTTTTTAGTTTAAAATATATTTTGATATGTGATTACTAGGGCTCTTAACTTCTTGTAATGTAATAATGTTTGTTGACCTTTGCTGGAACACAATTATTACCAAATATCTTTGCGAATCAACAAATTTGCAACAAAATGGCATGGATTTGTTAATGCATTTTTGTTTGCATATTTTGCATATTTTCGCATATTATGCCATAAATGAATATTTTAGTGCAAATTTTTGTCATTTTTTGTTGCATATTTTTCTGTAAATGCATATTTGCATTAAATGCATGTTTTTAAGAATTTTTTTGATGTTTTACTAAAATAAATTTTACACAATTTGTACATTTTATAAATAAAACATTTTTAAAATTTATACATGCAATTTGTTTTTTTCACGAAAAGAAAAATAACAGAAAAATACAATTACTAACTTTATACAGAATTTTATTAGTAATTTTCAGTTTTTAAACCACTGTTTAAAACAAAAATTACTAAAATGTGGTAATAATATTGAAAATGTTAAAAAAAATCAATAATAAATGCATATTTTTAAATTGTAAGTACATAGTTTACGATTTTAAATACATATTTTATGTACATTTACTTCTTAGTCATAGTGATTACACATGGTGTCATGCATAGAAATATATTAAGATATGTTTCGTATGTGGTAACATATATAACGATATCCCAGTCGGAAACTACCAGTGTAACAAAAAATCAAACACTGGCTTACCACTCTCTAACAGCGGAATTGCAAATAAATTACTTTATTAAAACTTGTTTGAGACGCTTTACCAGCGTTTACAAAAAGCGTTTTGCCAGTATTCGTCTATAAAAAAAAAACACTCCAAAGGAATTGTCTTAGACCACTATGCCAGCGTTGGCAAAACATATTTTCCACTGATATCCAGACAGAAATTGCCAACGGTTTAAATGTCTATGTGCTGCTAGGGCATTGATTTTATAAAATGCTGATGCTTTGTTGAAAAAAGTCTGTAATCAGAAGCCTTCGAGTTCAATCCCGGTCTTAGGCATATTTTTTTTTGTGCTTTTGTTAATTTTTTTAAATTGATTTTTTTTGCTTCTGAAAAAGCTCCTTAAGGACTAACTCTTTTTTGGTTTTCCCAACGTTGACAAGTTGTTTCCAACAAACCTTATACCAGTGCAAGAATATTTGAGCAACCTACGGTTCAGTGCTTTAAGCTGTCGGCTGAAAATCCCGGCAGGACCAAAATGCATTTTGTTGCAATTTTATTTTGGAAAAATGTTGGTAAAACCTTGATATAGGGTTTTACCAACATTTTTCCAACGTTGGAAATTTTGTTTACCCAGTGCATTTCCGACACTTTTAAACAGACGGACCTTTTGTCTAGTAATGTTACTTATCATTTTGGGTTTTAAAATACTAGTTGTCAGCACTTGTACCTGTACCATCTATTAAAGTGCGTTGTAAGCGGTGGTCCACAGGTAGAAAAATACAAAGGGGCCAGTGCTGGCGCGGTGTTGGAGACGATAGTACATGTGCTGGCAATTTGTCGGATGTTTAACTTTTACATTATAGGCACAGTGCCGAAATGATAACATCAATATAAGCTTGGCCGTAGTTATTTTCCAACGTTGGCACAGCAATGGAATTTAGTAGTTGGCCAGTTCATTAAATAACATAATTCAGTATGCAGCCGGTACTTTCAAAATTCGTTTTTTCAGGGCTGTAAAAAATAAAAATTTGGTTGAGTGATTATAAGAAACTGTATTTTAAAGAAAATTTTATAGTTCTGTAATTAAACATTCTAAGGTGTGAGTACCAAAAAATGTTAACACAGAAATTTTTTTTTAAAACGTTTAACACAAAATATATGTTCTTTAAAACCTTTTTTTATTAACAAAATATATATTCTAGTTTAAAAGCAAAAGAAGCTGTTTTATTCTCCCTTTATAAATGTATGCACCTATTCGGAAACCCTTCCCGTTAAGAACTTTAAAGTACTTTCTGTAACTTAGCTTAAAATTTTCCATGCCATGGGACACCCTTTTACTTGCTCTTTTCTGCAAGAGCCCAATATCTTTCAACTGGTCTTAGCTACGGACAGTTTGGGGGATTTGCCTCCCTTGGGACAAAACCAATGTTATTTGCTTCATACCACTCTAAGGCTCTCTTGCTGTAGTAGCAATTCTCTATAGTAAATTCATACAAAATTAACTTTAATAAAAAGTTATAAAAATTAAATTTTAGATTGAATTTTTGTATATTTGTGACATATTTATTAATGGGTTTTTGAGGAAATGAATTAAGTGGAATAAAAATTACCATCATGTGCTTAAATTTTGCAATTTCGATTAAGGGGTTTTTTAATATTCACAAAAAATAAAAACAAGTGAAGTTTTTACTTTAATTGCAAGGATATCCTACATTCTTCACCAAATCGCAATTAATTGATATGGTTTTAAAATGCTTAAAGTCCCAATTTTAAACCTGTAATAAAAGAAATTCGAAGTTTATTCAAGTATATGAATTAATATGAAACTTTAAAGAAAAAACTTGATTTTTGGTACAAGTTAAATTCGCGAATATTTCAAAAAGCAAAGCTAATATTAATCGTGATCTAGGTTCTACAATCTATCAAAAGTGATAAGTCGCATGTCCGATGCATTTTTAGTGTTTAACAGTGAATTCGAATTCGTTAGAATTCGTCAGAAAGTATAAAATTTCTTTGTTTTTGGGATATCATAACTTTTTAAAATGTTTTTGCATCAATAAAATGACGTTATTATTTTTTTTAAATTCCAACTCCGTCCACATGGGTACGACAGCCAAAAACGCTGATTTAATTTACGTTTCGATTTTAGACCACAAACTATTTTTCCCGATTTTAAAGTGCAACATTTAGCAAAAAAATAAAAAAAATGTTTTTCAAAAAACTTATAAATATAATTTTTCTATTGAAAATTTAATCATAAAGCATAATATATTAATCTGAAATTTATAACATTACAAACATAATTGGATTTTTGCAAAAATTATAGATTAAATTGTAATTATTTTAAACTGAGAAAAGTTAAAGTAAACTATTTAGTAACGTAAAAATCCTAATTTCAATTAGAATATTTGCACTATTATTTAAAATGTAAGCAAAATTATTCTAGTTTAAGATCAATATAGACTATAAATTATTAATTCACTTTTTGTTGAGAGCCAACTAACATCTATTTGGGGTATTTTATGCTTGATACCTCCAATCATGCTTTTTGACGACATTCATGTGATATATATATACCTTTTGCCGAAATGGGTCAAACTTCGCTTTGGCCGACTACCGTAACTTGTCGGAAGCTTTTTTCAAGTCATCAGAATAAAATCCATAATTAATACTTCCGTTGTTAAAAGCAAAAGAAACATATTTTTCGTCATCGAAAATTATTTGAAATTTTTTTTTTCATAAAATTTTTGTCAGTTGTCTGCATATTGTTGAAATTTCTGCCAATTGTTTTTTACTATATTTGCTCTTGCTGTGTCTTCCTCTAGTAGTGTTTAACGTTCATTTGGAATAAATTTTAGTATTTGGGTATATGGAGTCATATATACTTCCTTGAGTGCTTTTTGAACATATGGAAGTCCTTATAGTTACATATTTGGGCATATATGAGCATCTTTTGCAAATATGAAACCAGAAATTTTCTGGTTAACTTAAGATTTGATGCCCCAATTTGATTAATCGACGATTTTTTCAATTTTACAAACTCAGCTGCGGTCAATTTTTTTGCCCTACAAATATATCATATAGAAAAAACTATTTACGTATTTTAATATATTTTTTTCTATTTTAATATTAAATACAATATTGAGTTGATTTATTTGTCAATATATTAGTCTTTGGGTATATGGAGTCATATATACTTCCTTGAGTGTTTTTTGCACATATGGAAGTCCTTATAGTTAAATATTTGGGCATATATGAGCATCTTTTGCAAATATGAAATTACATATACCTTCATATATGACCACATATGAGTCTTTGTTGAATATATATAATCGCATATATTTTCATATATGCTAATTTATGCAACATATATTTCCATATTTGTCTATATACGCAACCATATATGTCCATCTATGAACATAACCATATATGTCCATCTATGAACATACCAGAAATTAGTTATCTTTTTGGATCTAATTAGATCCGATTAGATCAAAATTAATCGCATGGTATATTTTGGGATCTATCAGGATCTTTATAGATATTATTAAATACGCCACTTTTGAGTTAACATTTGATCTTGTATATGTGTAAATCTCTATCTATGACAAATGAGATAATATTTTATATATAGATATCACTTTATATCGAGATATAACTTTATATCGATATTCAACTTTATTTTGATCGGGTACTTTTTAAGTAGGCACAAACAAACAACAATTTTTTCATACAATTCTAAACACCAACATACTCGTTAAACATCAAAGTGTTTAAACAAATTAAAGACTTGAACAGAAACAACAACAGCGAACTTTTAAGTTGACATGGTAGTAGAGACAGAACAGTCATTTAGGATAAACATTTAATATCATTTACATAAGAACAAACACAAAAAATGCTAAAGAAGAAGAAAAAAGGATTAAAAAGCTGTATCAAATAACGCAATTGAAAACTTTAGACATTTGTGTAGTTTAATGGGTATAAGTTAATGAATGAATGCAGTAATTACTGAGTACCTACCATACGAATAAAGCCTTTTACCTTGAACATATATGCCTTTAATGAACATGTATTAACTTGAATATACCACATGTATGTATGTACCAACACACAGTCGCATTTATTCTGTACAATGACGATGTGTATATTACAAAGTGCTTTATTGCAATTTTGCTTACAATTAATATTAACCATACGCCCCCCTTTATCACATATGCTCTCCAAAAAAGCTTCATAAACAAGCGTAAACCATTTTATGGTTTTAATCAGAGATGCCCAAGGTAGTAGTATTGGTGAGAGTGACGAAATAACACTGGAAGAAAACAATTTGCTATTCATTTTATTAGTCGTCAACGAGATTGCGACGAAAGCACATGTGTGGCGGGTGTGATATATTTCGAAATAAAAACATTCTTCGAAGTGTTTATAAATTTTCCCTCAATTAATCATTGTTCAATTTGCAATTAAAAAGTAATGAAATCTTCTATGTTGATACTCTTATTGCAGTTACGCAATAAAAGTATATTTCTCGAACTAGAAGAAAAATATAATTCAAATCTGAAAATATTTGTTCGCTAAGATACGTTGATGGAAATAAAGATAAACACTTCAATGAAATCTTCTTTATTTCAGGATATATTGTACCATCCAGATTTTTCCAGAATTCTATATTGTTAAAATTATCCGGCAAATCTATTTCACTTCGAAGTATAATAAGTTCTGTTGGATTGGAAATTCGTACTTTAATATATCGCATTTAAAAGGGTTTTGAAAAATATCCAGTACATGCTGAATATTTTCAAAATCCTTAAACATGTCATTAAAGTTATTAAAAAGCGTTTCTAATACTTCCAAAAGTTCAAACTTTTTCAAGATTTTCTCCTTGTCGTAAATAACAGAAGTTTTCGGAAAGTCCGAAAAGTCTTCAGAATCAATTTGAGCTGCAAGTAAAAATCGCTGAGTTTTAAAATCTGAAAGAATTTTTAAACATATCCGAAATATTATTATCTTTTCCCCGCAGCTTCAAATTTAACTCATTGTAAAATAAATTGATAATCTTTTAAACATTCTTTTTCGGTTATTTCGATATTTTCAGCTTCTAAAAATTCAAATACTTCATTTCTAAGCTCAAACATCTATTAATACTGTTACCCTCGGCTTAACCAACGTACCTCAGTCAACATTAATAGATCGTGGTGAGAAGCATTTGAATTTTTTAGAAATGTCACAAATTTTCTATGAGTCAGTGAGATATGGCCGCCCCTTATGCTATTAATTATCCACTCAGTAGCCTTCATCTGGCCTACAAATCCATTACGTTTGCCTGTCATAGTGTTCGCACCATCCGTACAAACTCCGGCTAATTTGTTAGAATCAACAACGGAAAGAAGTTTTTCGTTGACGACATCGAACAATAATTTGCCAGTTTCATTGCCATAAAATGTTTTCAACAGAATATATTGACTCGAAAACATTGTAATCTGAATCAACGCATCGAATGCAGATTACAAGTTGACAAAGATCATTTATATCGGTGCTCTCATCAATACAGAATGAAAAAAATTCGCAACTTTTTAATTTTTCCCTTAATGCCGATTCCTCAATAGCACCCAAATAAAGAGAACGCCGGGTTGTACTATTGCGGGACAAAGGTAATTTTTCAATAAAATTAGTTTTATAATGAAGTTTCTCAAAAACTTTACTCAATATATTTTTGACAAATGGCCCATCTGAAAATGGCCTTCCCTTTTTTTACAATTTCTAAACTTATTAAGTTGGATAAATCCATTTTAAAATTCTCCTCCACCATATCTTCATCATTTTCTTTAGATTGATTTACCCATTCCTTCAATTTTTCAATAAAAAATTTCTTATAAATTTTAAATTGTGTTTCTTTTTTTCCCAATGCAAATAATTCATGTCTTTGTGAACATCTTCAAAATGTTTTTTTTTTAAATTATATTTCTTAGTTTTTTTTAAATGTCTTATAACAAATAAGACATTGCATGTCATCAAAAGCATTTTGTAACATAAAATAGTTTTCGGCAGACATCATTAATATATCGCAATAATTTCAATTTATGTGTTCACTGACAGCAGTCTCGATGACGATTAAAAATTAATTTAATTTAAATTTTAAATGTAAAATAAGAGTCTTATATATAAGACACAGAATTTCTGCAAGTGTAGTTTGTCTCTTCCCACTCAACATGCTGATTTCCTATTGGTTGATTGACTGATCAAACAAAAGAGCGTAAGTATACGTGGAGTTTAATTTGCTGATATCAGCCACTACTGGGCATCTCTGGTTTTAATCCATTGATGGGCACGCAATTTTAGAGTTGTA
>CM037852.1:105934598-106016086 GCA_021234595.1 Delia radicum
AAACTTTTGTTTTTACAATGAAAATGAAAACTGTTCAAGTTCGAGGTTCGAGGTTCGAGGTTCGAATATTTTTTAGCTTTAAATGCATTGAATTTTGATTTTTTTTTGCCTTATAATGACTGTGAAGGCTACTAAACTGCATTTACATTTACCATCCAAATCAAGTTTAAACTAGATTCGATCATCGATTTCGATCATATGGTAGTGTAGTGTGTAAGTCTAGTTAAACTGGAGTTCAAGCATAATATAAACTCAAACTAAAAGTTTTTGTTTACAAAAAGGCTTCCTACCAACTAATTTCAATTGAAGGTAGTGAGAATTTGTCGATTTTTTAAATTATTTAACAGAAAATTATAATTTTTATATGATAATTTTACTTTGACTATTAGAAAAAAACACAGAAAAAGTTATTAGACACTAGCATGAATGGATGCATTTTCTGACCCACTACGGTCTTCATCAACATTCTTCGTGCCATTTTAGTGTTAATCGTAAATATCATCTATTTAACTCACATGTTAAAGAAATTGGGTAACTTTTAAATCCCACATTACTCTGTGTGTTGAGTTAGAATGAAATTTACCACGAACGATTTCTATTTATAGAGTGTTTGTTTTTTTCCTCTAGTCATTATCATAGTTGCCAGTTTACTTTTAGTTAAAACTTTAAATGGCAGTTTTTTTTTTTCCCTAATGTTATCATATACTATCCTTTTACATTAGCAAAGCATATCACAAACATTAAAGATTTTTTTATTAATACATATGACGAGCATATACATTAAATGATTTTTGCACTGTCCTGGGTAGTGGGTCAGAAAATACATTCCATTCATGCTAGTGTCTAATAACGTTTTCTGTGGTTTTTTCTAATAGTCAAAGTAATTATCATATAAAAATTATAATTTTCTGTTAATTTAGAGAAAAATTTGTCATGATCTAAAACCGAACAAAAAAAAAAAAAAAAAAAAAAAATAAAATCTCACACATAAAGTTATAGATCAACGATAAAATTTACTATTAAAACCACTCACCAGGTACAGTGCAAAAATCATTTAATGTATATGCTCGTCATATGTATTAATAAAAAAATCTTTAATGTTTGTTGATATATGCTTTGCTAATGTAAAAGGATAGTATATGATAACATTAGGGAAAAAAAAAAAAAAAACTGCCATTTAAAAGTTTAACTAAAAGTTAAACTGGCAACTATGATAATGACTAGAGAAAAAACAAACACTCTATAAATAGAAATCGTTCGTGGTAAATTTCATTCTAACTCAACACACAGAGTAATGTGGGATTTAAAAGTTACCCAATTTCTTTAACATGTGAGTTAAATAGATGATATTTACGATTAACACTAAAATGGCACGAAGAATGTTGATGAAGACCGTAGTGGGTCAGAAAATGCATTCCATTCATGCTAGTGTCTAATAACTTTTTCTGTGTTTTTTTCTAATTAGTCAAAGTAAATTATCATATAAAATTATAATTTTTTCTGTTAATTTAGAGAAAAATTTGTCATGATCTAAAACCGAACAAATAAAATCTCACACATAATTTATAGATCAACGATAAAATTCACTATTAAACCACTCACCAGGTACAGTGCAAAAAATCATTTAATGTATATGCTCGTCATATGTATTAATAAAAAAATCTTTAATGTTTGTTGATATGCTTTGCTAATGTAAAAGGATAGTATATGATAACATTAGGGAAAAAAAAAAAAAACTGCCATTTAAAGTTTTAACTAAAAGTTAAACTGGCAACTATGATAATGACTAGAGGAAAAAAAACAAACACTCTATAAATAGAAATCGTTCGTGGTAAATTTCATTCTAACTCAACACACAGAGTAATGTGGGATTTAAAAGTTACCCAATTTCTTTAACATGTGAGTTAAATAGATGATATTTACGATTAACACTAAATGGCACGAAGAATGTTGATGAAGACCGTAGTGGGTCAGAAAATGCATTCCATTCATGCTAGTGTCTAATAACTTTTTCTGTGTTTTTTTTTTTTTCTAATAGTCAAAGTAAATTATCATATAAAAATTATAATTTTTCTGTTAATTTAGAGAAAAATTTGTCATGATCTAAAACCGAACAAATAAATCTCACATTATTTAACAAATTTAGTTTTTAATTTCACAATTCCTCCTTTAATCCAACTCGGTGGGTGTCCCGTTAGACAATCCTCCATGTTGACCGAATATACTTGTACTACTTTAATTTGTATTAAAAATAAGTTTAGGTGAAAGCGTCTAATACTCTCACTATCTTGTAAATAATTAAGATTTTAAGCCCTCAATCTTTTTAATTTACGACTAATTTTATTTAGAAACGAAACTTAGAGCCTTCTGAAGAGCCTTCTTTTTACTGTAGTTAAAATTTTAGTGATTTCTTAAAATTTGACTGAGAGAATTTTAGTGGACCAAAAATATTGAAAAATGTTTACTAAACTATGAATTTTTTTCACATAGTGAACAAAAATTTGTCTTAAAATTAATGAAAAGCTTTATAGTTTTTATGAAACTAATTTTTTAATGAAACTTCTTCTCAAATTAAATGAAACTGTTAATAAATAAAATGACAGTTTTCATAAAATTTTATGAAACTTCATTAACATAATGAAAAGTTTCAATTTATGACTTCCAGTGCTACTTCATTGAATTAATGCAAAAATTCATTAACTCATTTTTGGGACAGTGTTCTTTTCCACCCAGAACTAAGACTACACCTTTTTACTGCAAAAGATAATTACGTGATTTAAAAATCTTAAAATTATTCAAAATACAATTGGAAATAAAAAAATTGTGAAAAATTTTTATCCAGAGTTACCAAATAATTATTTGAAAAAATTAATTTTTGACCTTTTTTATGGAACTCTTTTCAAAATATTAAAAAATATTAAAAAGCCTATTCTTTTATAATTTTGAATGTTATGTTGTTAAAAAATATGAAAATGTATTTCTGTGCTAGATTCATTAGCAGAGCAATATTGTATTTCTCTGCTAGATTCTTTAGTTCATCGATTGTATATAATTTTGAAATCTGGCCGATTGAACGATAAACTTTTCAAATACACAAAGTTTAAAGTATTCATAATTTACTCCATTTTCTCTATAAACATAAATAATGAATGGTTTTCATTAAAATACTACTAAAATTATAAAAATTATATCGTCAGGCTAGACATATGGCAATTTAAAAAAATGGTCAAAAGAAACGATCTTTTTACAAAAAAATTAAAAACATCGGTTATTTTAAAATAAATATTTTTCATATTTGTTTGCATAAAGATTTGTTAACAACATTGTAAAAAATTTCTTTTTTTTGAAATGTCTTCAACCGTCTAGGATTTATATGCTCTCAAAATTTCAATTTTGGTTGCCAATATTTACACTAAAAGGCGCTTTAAGGCCAAAAAAATTAAAAAAATTTAAAAAAAAAAAAGTTGCAAAATGTCCACCGGATCTATGACGTGCCATTAATGAATTAATATCATGGAGAGAATCTCTCTGTGTTCAAACATTGTCAGATATAAGCAATACAAAGCAATTTTTAAAAGCCTATTTTAAATTAAAAAAAACAAAAACGGGGTTTTAAAAAGTTAGGTTTTTTAAGTATTCGAAACCCGGTTTTTTAAATAGGTCGAATATTTGACAGCTCTAGTTTTCATAAAAAAAATACATTTTCCTATATGTACAAAAACCAGTCCTCTAGCCCACCCCTAGTTACCATATGAGTGTTGTGGTGGCAGGATCAAAAAACGGTTTGCAGTTTTTATTTATACTCAGGTCATGAGTAAAGCATATGAGTCATTCCATGTCAGACCGTACGATTTTTTGCTAAAAATTGATTTTGATATCCCCGATGTCTTTCAAATTTTAGTACGTATTCTTCATTAAAAATATTTTCTTAAAGCCCAATATAACCTTAATATTCTCTGTAAATTTCAGAATGAAAGTCGAATGGATTCTATTTTTTTCCTATTTTTTTTCCATTGTAGTACCACGAAAAATTACATTTTGTGTGGGAACATTGTATTTTCAAGCATGTTAACGAAAATGTTAATGCATGCATGTATGCAAAAACACACACTACCAAATTCATATTATTCTTAACTATTATTTGTTTTGCTTTTTCTATGTGCCGTTAGAATTTTTTGTATATTTTACTTTAAAAAGCCATTCGACTTACATTCTGAAATTTACAGGGAATATTAAGGTTATATTGAGCTTTAAGAAAATATTTTTTTAGATTTTTCGACTTGTTCGAAGAAGGTGGAAAACAGAAGTTAAGTAAAAAAAAACCCAAAATTTTAAAAATAAATTACATAAAAAAAAATATTTTTAACAAGAAGGTTCAAATACTTTTAAAAGAAGGTATTAAACTTTAACATTCATTGACTAATTTTAGAAAAACATCAGTTTAAAAGTTGTCATGTAGGATGACTTTTTACGATTTTGACGATTTTCAAATGCCCATATTCTTTACAAAAATTTTTTTTAATTTTTTTCTGGAAACACGGGTGAAATATTTTTTTAATGTTTAGCACTTCTTGGCAAATTTAAAGCAAATCGGAAGAGGTCTTGTGGAAAAGCTGGTCGGTCTGACATGGAATGACTTATATGTAAAATGCTTTCGGGTTAAAATAATATGAAAACGAAAGCCTCAAAGTCGTCATTATGAAATAAAAACAATTTCAAGATATTTTTAAAATGACCTAGTGTCTGTTGTAGGCCTGGTAGAGTAAAAAACTTTTTAGTTTTTAGACTTTGAATACACCATCATAATCTGAAGTTATCGATAAAATACGTTTTTTTCAAGACTACACGAACTAAAATATTGCTCCCTGGCAACTCTTCCCCAACTACGTGAATAGCCAAACTACCGTATGTACAAAAAATACATCATAGTTGCGCCAACTCACAAAATGTGGGAAATAGTGAAATTAGATTACATATGATTTCTAACAATTGTGAATTGTTGTGGTGTTTGTCTTAGCTATCTTCTGCAATTACAATTAAATGTAAAATCGACCCCGTGTAATTGAAACTGGTTTTAAGCCACAGCAAAAAACGACCTACTTTAGATCAATTGGTTAGAGCCTCTGTCTAAAGTGTAGTGCGAAGTGCATGTGGCAAAGAAAGCAGGTTCAAGCCACGGTCAGGATTGCATTTAATAAATAAACATTTCATATAGATGCAATCAAACAATAAAAAACCATAACAAATAATTACAGTATTGTCAAAAAGGATTACTGATGAAGGTTGTGTTACCAGAAACTGCGCAGTCTAATTCAATAAAAAATTTACAATGTAGTTATGATTTTTAGAAAAGTATGCTTAAACTTCTCTACCACCCCTATCTCAAACAATTGAAAAATATGTGCATATTAATTATAGTATTAATTGCACACTGTCTAAGAACACGATGATAAAATTCAAAAATCCCCTATAAAATATTTTTAACTTAGTCATATTTGAACTTTGTGTTTTAATTAATCATATTTGAACTTTGTTTTTTAATTTTTTGAACTTTGCAAGCACTCGTTACAAATCTTGTAGTATATAGTACTATGTATTATATTATATAGTGAACCCCGGTAGGCTAGTTGGTAGCGTGCTGGCTTATCAGTGCGGGGGTCGTGGGTTCGATTCCCACAAGAGGCACTGGTCTGTTTTCGCTACAACGAGCCGAAGGCCATAGTAGCTAGTGCTCGGTTAGGGTAATAGTATATAATTTGTAATTATATGATTATTAATTAATAAAAAAAAAAAAAATTATTATATTATATAATTCTAATAAATAAAAAAAAAATATTTCTTATTATTTCTTGAGAGCATGCTTAACACTGCGTAATAGAAGTCCTTGTTTGTTAAAAACCGGTTAATTGTTGAATTTACAATTTTTTTGTAAAATAACATTTTAATTAAAATATATTTAATAAATAAATTTTTCATGTTCGAGGCCATACTCTATATTTCTTTATTAGTATATTGTCCTAACAAATAATCTATATAGTTTTTTGGTTTCATAGTGAACATATTAAAACAAAACTATAAAGTTTTACTGCATTATCATATTCTTAGTATTTTTTTTTTAGAAATGTGTATGCTGTAGTGCACAAGGATAGTGAACGGGTTAATTATTCTCAAACCAAAATGATATACTAGCCACCCAGTGCGTATACTTTATTTAATTTGTACGACATAAAACTTCCATCACTCATACGCCATGTGTTATTTTATAAGCATTTGCTCTCGTTACAAATCAATATAAAAAATAAACATATGGTACGATATTTTACAAAATTTGTGGAAATAATTCTTCTTACTTACAGGGGAACTACCCTGAAAGATACACTCCGATTTGAATGAATCTTATATATGTTAAAAAGGACATACATCGTAGGTTGACCATTTTTTTTTTATGTAAAGTTGTATCAAATATGACCCCATTTTGATTTTTTGTTTTTTTTGCTAATTATAGTATTTTTTAAAAAAAACCTATAGACACGTGTGGTACCACTGGAAAAGCTCTTCATTCGCCGGTGCAATTTTAATTTAGTTTCAAAAAGTTTTGTAATTTTTAGGCATTTTATATGAATATGTATCGGTACGGACGTTCAAACTCACTTGTATTTATACTAATTAAATTTAAGTGGACACGTATGTATCTTTTTTTAGTAATCGGACTATTTTGGATTTGATCGGGTTTTTTTCCCGAATGAACTTTATTGGCCCGATTTTGAGATCGGCATTTTCAAAACATACACTCAGGGAATTTCTGCTGTAAATATTTGTAGTTGTATGAGTTGTATTACAGTATCTTTATTTTTAAGTGTTTTTGTTTTTTTTTTATTAAATTCAGTTATAGCATATTATTTTAAAAATACAAAAAAATTATTCATAACTTCTGAAAAATAAAAAAAGTAATTTTAACAAAATAAGTCGATAGTGTAGTGTTCAAAACATTTGCAACCTGCGACTGTACATTACAAACGTAAGTCATGACCGTTTAGCGAAAAATATTTGAAATATATCAAAAATATGTGAACGTTTAGTTGATCAAAATAAAAATCCGAATAAATGAGAACTCTTGTTCATACTTTATAAGTATATTATAATATATGACGATTAAGAGAGTTTTTGTAAATTGACTATGCAGCCGAAATGTATAAATGTTAGTAAATAAAAATGGTTTTCAGTGCAAAATGAATACTTGTATTCCTTAAATTTTATTAAATTTCTGAAAACAGAAATATATATTCAACAAAAGGTTAGTTTTGGGACAAAAAAACATAAAATTTTGAAAAATTATTGACCATATTTCGCAAAAAACTCGCTTTCAAAAAAATGTCGTTTATACCATTGTTCGAGCGAGGCATGCAATGATTGTTAGTTAGCCATATTTCATGGCTTAGTAGATACCCCCAGTACGTATACTTAATTTAATTATTTTGACATAAAACGTACGCCATGAGTACAGTTCTAAAATATTTGCTTTGTATAAGTTTAGATATAAAATTTATTAAATTTAACGTTTAAAATACATTTGTTTGCAATTTTTACCCGATGAAAAAAGTTCCTATATACTTATATACAAATTAATATCATCATATAATTAGTTTATGCAAATGTTTTAATATGGATCAATATATAAATTAATATTGAAATATCATCATGTATCGTATGTTATGTATATCTTAGTACACATAGAGTAATAAAGTGCCAACCGAATTAAAAGTGTATTTTAATGGTAACAACTTATAAATTCAGTTGGTACAACGATATTTATATTAGATTTCTGAAGATTTTGGGTGTTGCAACAAAAATTCAGTTGAATTAACTGAACTTTGTTGTGAAAACTAATTTCCGTCGAAGTAACCGAATTTCAGTTGGAAAATAGCTAAATTTTTCTCTGTGTGTACATCTTTTATATCTGATCATAAAAAATGTATATAGATCTGTATATGACCATATATTCAACCATTATATGATCATATGTTAGTGTATATGTAAGTTTACAATTAATGAAAAATAATTCTATCAGTTTTATATATAATCATATATGACAAAACATATCATTATATATTAATATAAATAGTAAAATTTAATGATACAAATTTTTCACTTATTTATAAATAAGTTTAAAATTTTACTCCAACAAAACATGAAAAATTATGGTTTTTTGTTTTGTAATGATTATTAATGTTTTTTACTTATTCATTACATTTATGCTCCCTCCCGCTTCAACCCACTACAAATTCGGAAAATAGAATTTTAGAAGCTTTTCAGTCCATTTTTACCATTAAAACATTCGAATAACCAAATATGCTTTACTTGATTTTGTTCTAGTCAATATATGAAAAATTTCTAGATTCTAGCTTTCTTAGTTTACGAGATGCACCAAACGCCCCTTTTTTCGGACTAATATAGCGACTGTATGGCCCTGATGAAAGTTTTTTTTTTTTTTTTTTTTTAAAGAGAAGCAATATTCAGGAAATTCTTCCTATTTATTAATGTGTTGCTTTGTTTGGAAATTGGTTTAGTGCAGACATGAAAGGTGGGGAAAGATAAAGGGCTTCAAACATGGCAACCCTGTTATTGCGCGAGATTATAAATCTTAGAATAGTTCTTGCTCGCCACCTGATGGAGAGTTGGCGATTTTATTGAAAATTTTTGGTTCATAGCCCTGATTCATTATTTTACTTCGGTGGGGTTAAGTGCTATGGGAACACTGAAGGCGGGCGCTGCGATACATGTAAGGGATAGAAAAGTCATACATATTATTTTTCTAAATTGATGTTGCTGTCACCAGGAATCGTACCCGGGACCAACGCACTAACTATTACACCACAGCTCCCACCCATATAATGATTTTTTTTTCAATTACCAACATCCCAGTGAACATATTAAAGCAAAAATATAAAACTTTAATTCAATAGCAACATGTTTATATTAATTTAAAAACGTGTACACTGTACAAAGGTAGCCAAAAGGTTAAAGTATTAAAAAACAACGGAATACTTATACGGTTTTAAACTACCGAACATATAGACTAAAGAAGAAGTTTTATATGCCAACTGATTTTAAGAGAAACAGTTTTTAGAGGTTTTTACATGCATATTTTTTGTATATAAATTTTGTGTTAATTATGCAAAACTTATGCAGAAAATACATTAAACAACTTAAATTAACTATAAAATTTAATTAAGTTGTTTAAATGCATGGAAATAATTGTATTGAAAGTACCACTGTTAACAAATTTTTTTGCAACGGTTAATTTAAACAAATTAAACACCTAACCATTATAACATGCGTAATCGATTATAAACTTTTAATTTTAAAAATTAAATAATTGCTTAGTTTCGTTATAGGCAATATACTTTCTACAATTGTTTTGCGGTAGTGGTTAAGAAAATAGTCGTTTTGAACAATCGGTGATATTTATCCTTCACTAAAATATCGCATTGCTCCATTGAATTATGTTGTATCACCAGAAAAAATCTGTGTCTTTATACGAAAATTTTGAAAACAAAAAATTTTAATTTTCTTCCTTGGTAAATGTTGTTTTTTTACCAAGCGTTCTAAGTTTATTATATGTCCCAACTTCAGGTTCATGAAAAGCTTAAATTATTAGATTTGACATTATTTTTTTAAATTAATATGTTTTATAAATAAATTACAAGTACACTCAAAAAAATAAGTTAGTAGAAAAGTTAGTAAAACGTCTTGTAAATCAGGTATACTATTTTTTAGCAAAATTTTTTGCTAAAATCGTGTTTTCAGCTAAAATTTTTGTTATACTTATTCAGCACTTAACTATTTATACTAATGCTTTACTAATATACTAATGTTTTACTAATTAATTTTGCTAAAAAAAAAAATGTGCTGATAAGCACATTAATAGTGTGGACGACAACCAGATTGAAAGATATACGCAGAATGAAGTAGATGTCGCGACATGTCAAGATGTAGTAGAGAAGAGGAAAATGATACTAAAAAGTACAACTCTAATAAGACATATAACAAAATCAACCATGGAAGTTTTTGTATCTCTTTTTCATACATAAAACAAAATTGAGTATTAAAACAGCTTAAATTTGCGTTGTCACCGGCTTGTGAAAATAATTGGTCTATTAATTAAATAAAAGACAAAATGAAATATTTATTTATTTAAACTAAATGTTTATAGATTAATAATAGTGTGGTCAAATTGCAAACAAACATATACAGACATGTAGACAGAGTAAAGCGAAAGACAAAGACACACATCTTAGGTAGATTTTTATGGTTCCTTTTTCTTATTGCAAAAAGGGTTGTTTTTTTCGTTTCGTTTGTTTTCTATAATTATGTTGGGCAGTTGCGTCCTTTAAACGATAGCATCATTTAGACAACCATTGATGTAAGTAATTGAAAGAAAATGTTTGTTATATATATTTATTTCTATATATTTTCAGATATTAAATTAATTCATGTCGTCAATGTGGGAAATTAAAATTTTTATATTTCGTTATTATAGTAAATTATTTTTAAAAGAATCAGAAAATATGTTTTATGATTTTCAGCAAATAAATTAACTAAATTACAATTTTTCTACAAATTTTTTTGCGTTTTTTTTCAGTCTACTAAAATTCAGCAAAAATTTATTAATTTTCAGCAAGGCTTTTTTATTTCTAATCTACTAAGTGTTAGCAAAACTTTTGCTGAATCTACAAATTTTGTTGCTAAAAATCAGCTCGCTGATTTTCAGCAAAAGATTTTGCTGACATTAGCAACTTTTTTGCAAGCATCCTCCTGACTAAAATTTTGCTTGACTCAGCTAAATTTTTGCTGACTTTACAAACTTTTTTTTGAGTGTAGTACTTAAGTGGTTTAAAGTAAAAAGTACTGATCACTAAAACATTTTAAATTTTTATTTTATTTTTCTATTAAAAAATATTGTATCAAATTATATATAATAAATTCCATGAGATACCATGAGATCAGCTGATGTATGCCCATTTTCGGATCAGATGAGATGTGATGTTTAGTTATATGGGGATACTATATATAATCAGATATGACTATATCGGATCTTTTTTCGTCGTGTTGCTATTGAGGCAATTGACCTGGTGCCCTAAGGAGTAATGCGGATTATCCAATTTATTTGACTTTTCATTTTAATTATATCTCTTCTCAGTGTAATGACATTAAAATAAATAAAAACGTAGTACTACATACAGTCGACAATAAAATGTACATTAAAAGTTAAGCAAAAAGTATATAGAAACAAAATAAAAAGCAAAAGTATATACATACACTTCTGTGGCTTCCTGTACATATAGACTAAACTGTTATTGCTCTGTACAAAATACTACATATGTATGAGTGTAAATGTATGTGAGAGTGTGTTTTTATGTCTATCCTATTCATATGGCTATGTATGTTTATGTTAACATGTGGCAGGCATGAAAGGCGGCTTAAATACAGACATGGCAAACAACAAGTATAAAGTACAACAGCTCAACAACAACAAAACACAAAAAAAATTAAATGTAAAAAAAAAACTAACAAGTTAAAAACCCAGAGAAAGAAAAAAATAAAACCGTTTGTTAACATTTGTAACTGACTGACAATAAATGAAATAAAACAGATTGACAATGTACAATACTCATTTTGTGTCTATTTTTTTCTTTGCTTTTTTTTTTGTTCGTTTACAACAATAATAGAGCGGATGTCAATGAAATGTCACAAATATGTAAGCTTGTGTGTGTGTGAATATAATGAATAAAATTTTAAAAGAAATAGCAAAAAAACGGAAAATACTATTGATAAAGCGAATGAAATTGATTTGATTTAACTTTTTCAATTTTTTTTTTATTTAAAACAAAAAGTTGATGTTATTTTTTATGCCTGAATATATTTTTTTACTAAATAGATTTTTTTTCGCAATTTTGAATTATAATCTAGATTTGTTTTATGAAAATCCATGTTGTTCGTTGTATAAATAATATATTCATAAAAATTGATAATTCGAACTTTTGATTGGTTTAAGGGTTTACCCTTTTAAGATAACAATTAATTGAATGAATTTCAATCGATTTTGGAATTTTAAAGCAGGGACCGTAAAAAATGATTATTGTTAGTTTTTTTAAGTCAAAAAATCAATCACTTAGAACATACATAAAAACAAATTTATTGCACCATTATTATTATTTTTTGGCAATCTTTGCATATCCATCATGATTTTTAAATTTTTGATTTTTAAAGTTTTCTTCAATTTTAATGATTATTTTTGAGTAATAATAAAAAAAATCAGCCATAATCATTATTTTTGAGCAAAAAAAAAAAAAAATAAAACTCAAAAATAATCATTATTTAGGATTTTTATTTTTTTCGCTCAAAATAAAACTCACTTTCAATTTACGACTTTATATATGATGTACTTACATATTTTTATGCATATGTATATATATATTTACATAAATTGAAAGTGAGTTTTATTTTGAATGAAAAAAATAAAATCATAAATAATTTTTTATTTTTTTTTCAAAAATAATGATTATGGCTGATTTTTATTAATATTACTCAAAAATAGTCATTACCACTGAAGAAAATCCTTAAAACTTAAAATAAAATCATTATTGTGTAATTTTTATTATAAAACTCATAATGATTACGGTCCCTGTTTTAAAGTAATGTCTGCATTTTAAACAAATCATTTAACTGTATTCAAAGGATCTATCCCGTGACAGGTAAAACGAGGCCAAATATCTGCAATTCAGCTTAATTTTATCTTTGTCGTGTTTAAAGTTTTTTCTTTTCCATTTTGTGCTTTTATTTTTTTGTAATGAAATTCTTAGTTTTTTTTTATAATTTTATAAAATAACTTTTTTGTTAGCCAGCTAATATCCATAAGCACCTGACTATATATAACTGATATAGAGAGTTACATATTATTGTCTAATTGCATATGTATAATATAGTATAATTGTATCATAAAAGATTTAGTTTAGATACAATAAAAAGTGATTTGATACAGTTTTACAGAAATTTCGCCCTCATCCAATTATTTAAATTACATTTAAGATTGACCAAATTAAATATAATAAGATAAAAATCGTCAATGTGGCGCTTTCCAAGCCAATGAAAAATGGAAATCAAGAAAATGGAAATCAATGCCAAACTTGCAGTATTTTGTCCTATATGATGCGAATAAAACATGGAATGACGTCTTCAATTTTTCCAAAAAGTTGGCGAAGTAGACGGGGTTAAATATTGACAAATTTTGAGCTTAATTTTAGTACAGTATTTTCAATAATAAGGGCAAGTTTAAAATGGCACTAAAAATCTTCAAATTGGCATGCAAAATATCATGAAAAAACTTCAAAAATGGCACATAAAAATGACATTTCCAAAAATACCAAATGTTTTTGTAAATATAAGTAGTTAAAAAACTATAATCAAGAAATTTAGAGTTAAACTGCTAAATGTTTTCGTAGTAAATAAGAATGGTTTTAAGTTCGAAATTTTATTTCTTCAAACCTAATAAAGATATGTTGCTTTCCAAGCCACAGAGCTGTGAATAATCATTCATTTTTGAATTAATTCGCGAATCATTCATGCACTGAATTAGTAAAATTTTGAATTAATTCTTTTCGCCATAAAACGAATTGAATGAAATTTGAATTGATTCATATGCATTTGGTTGGAATGAATTGCAATTCATTTTAAATCAAACGAATTCGGCAAAATGAATTGCAATTCATTTTCAATATTATTTAAATATCTATAATGAACTACTAGTTAGTCACTAAATGAGACTAGTTGTAGGTTAATGTTAAGCAAAACTTATCTAAATTTGTTTAAATAAAGAAGAACAAAAAAAAAAAATTTCAATTCAAATGAGTTTGGCGAAATGAATTGCAATTCATTTCCAATTCATTTGACTTGAATTGATTTTGAATTAATTTAAATGAATTAGAAAAATGAATTGCAATTCTTTTTCAATTCATTTGAATTAATGTAAGTAATACTTCACGAAACAAACTCCAAACACCATGTTTACTTTGATTAATTGCAATTCATTTTTCATTTCATTAATATGAATTGCAATATTTTTTTCTAATTCATTTGAATTTATTCAAAATCAATTCAATACAAATGAATTGAAAATGAATTGCAATTCATTTCTCTAATTCACTTGAATTAATTCAAAATCAATTCAAGTCAAATGAATTGGAAATGAATTGCAATTCATTTCGCCAAACTCATTTGAATTGAAAATGAATTGCAATTAATTTTGCCGAATTCATTTGAAATGGAAATGAATTCCAATTTATTTCTACCAAATTCATTTGAATTAATTCAAATTTCATTCAATTCTTTTTTTATGTGAAAAGAATTATTCAAAATTCAATTAAAATTCGTAATGAATTGAAATCAAAAATGAATGATTCATTCACAGCTCTGCCAAGCCAACTGCCCCGCTACAGGAAAAATTATATCGCAGCAATGCTAAACTAACAGTTTTTGATTTTGGAACAACTTTTTTAATTTTTCCAAAGTATGAGCGAAGTAGGTGTGGTGAAACATTGACAAATTTTGCAATGTTTTTTAGTATATTATTTATTATTTTTTAACTGAATTCTGCAAATGACAGAAATTGTATATGAATATATATAGTTTAACAGAGAATTTGAAAAAATTCAGAACTAGTTCCGAAATTATAGATTTATGCAAATCTCAATTTATCTCAATTAAAAGTTATCAGATGATTTTTTTTTTTTATCGATTTGGCAAGTTTCATCGTGTAACTTGTGTTAGTTTAAGAGCAAATATTCGTTGAATATTGTCCTTCATATATACTTCAATATTTCTATATATAATTCTATTATAAAGGGTTTTTCAATAAGGACTTGAGAACTTTTTTTTTAAATAAAACGCAAATCATTCCAGATATTACCACCGGTCATCGGCTTCAATTCTTGAGTCACCTTGATCTTGTATGGGTATAAACCAATATCCTTACGCAAAATTCGTCATAAAGTGGTCTTGCCGATGCCCAGTTCTTGAGAACGCCGCGGAATCGACTGATTTGGATCGTTTGTTACGGACGCCTGAACGGCAGCGATATTTTCGGCACCTCGACCAACCCGTTGTCTTACTGGCACGGCAAGCATCACACAATGAATTTGTAGACTCAACTTTTTGCACTAAACTTGTTATTGCTTGTCTACTAGAGTGAGTATAACGACCGAAAAGTTAACGCTCTTAAAGTTGCGGTCACCGAATCCGAATACATATTTATAATTTGCATACGTTGTTCGTTTGTGTACTTTGCCATGATGAAAATGTTGAGTTTACTGAAAAAATTCAAAGTTGTTAAGTACCTGTTGGAAAACCCTTTATGAATTATGTATTGCTCATATGCCTAGGTACCTTATGTAGATTTAACACAGATATATTCAAATATATATGAGAGGCAATATTCAACGAATATTTTCTCCAAAACTAATATGAGTTACACGATGAAACTTTCTGGATCGATAAAAAAAACATCTAATATTTTTAAAAAAAAATTTATTTTTTTCAAATTCTCCATAAAGTCAAATTTCTAGCATTTTCCAAATTCAGTTAAATAATAATAAATAATATGAGCGCAAAAATTGTCAATATTTAACCACGCTTACTCTTGGTCCATCTTTTGGAAAAATTTAAAAATTTGTCCCATTTTTTTCTTGTTCTCTAATAGGAGAACAAATACTGTCAGTTTGGCATTGCTGCGATATACTTTTCTTTGCTGGATAGTTGGCTAGGAAAATCACCATATACATATGCCAGAAAACATATAAAATCAACCACTAGATTTCCTCCATTGTTTACGATTTCAACCAAACTTGGTATAGAAGTTGTAAGTCATATAAATATAACATCGCCTAAGTGTAGGATAGCTAGTCGCAGCGGATCGGGAAATAGCGAGTTTCAAAATATGAAAACAAATGTAGTCGTACATAAACGTCCATATCTTTTTAAAGTTACGTGATTCGTTAATTTCTTATTTGAAAGCTACTCTTATTTTTTTTTAAGTCTATGGAAATTCAATCCTTACAGACTAATATGATAACAAAAATAATAATAATTAATGTAAAATAGAATCAAATTTGAATTAATATATTTACAAAAATTTGATTGACAACAAGATTTATTTATTAAGGAAAAGAATAATGTCTCGTTTTACTGTCTCCAAACTCTTTTGAAAATCGATGATATGATAAAATTGATTAAATTCAGTACAAATGTGGCGGAATGGATCGGAGTTTGCATAGTTTGTCCGAAAATATTTAACTACAAGGAATTGATAATATCTTGATGAACATTGAGGAGTATTAATATTGAATTTACTTATAAGGAAATTAGAATGCAAATCACCTCTAATCAAGTTTAGCAAAAATGTTACATTTAGCATTTTACGACGACTTTGAAGTGTAGGAAGCTTTATAAGAGGAAGACGATTTTTATAAGAGGGAAGTTGTACAGCAGGATTCCAGCCAAGTCCACGAAGGCAAAATATAAGAAATTGCTTTTGAACGGATTCAATGGAATTATAATGCACATTGTAGAAATGATCCCATACAACAGATCCATATTCAAGGATTGGCTTGACTAGTGTAGTAGTAAACAGCTGCTTTGTTGTGTAAGGATCGGAAAACTCTTTTGCCCAGCGTTTGATAAATCACAGCACACCTGTTGCTTTATTGATTGTCTTTGAAATATAATTTCGAAAATCTAAGCGTCTGTCCAACAAAACACCAAGATCATTAAATGTATTAACCATCTCCAGTCGTATGTCATTCATCACGTAATCGCCATTAATCGGCAGAGATCTTGTAAATACCATATATTTGCTCTTTTGTGGTTCAAATAAAATTAGAAAACAGAATAGTTGCTGGAAGATAAAATAAATGTTTTTCAAAATCCTTTATGCAATCCGCAGTAAATCAAAAAAATGTTTTTTTAAACTATAAAATAAAAAATATGTTAATTATAAATTATTCCCATATGCCGTTGCGAAATCCCTATATATAGCTCTTACGGAATTCAAAGTTAGGAATAAAATGTAAAAAATATAATTCAAAAAACCGATAACTCATGTAGCCGCAGAAGTACCATACATGAATTTTGGTAAACCAGGTTTTAAAGTACAACGGTTTGAACAACAAATTGTGAAAAAATGCAATTTGTCATCAAAACTGTACCAATAAAACCACGATATAAGCAGCTTTAAAATTAGGTATCAGTGGCAACTACTTTTGTAAAACTTTTATTTATTTATTTTTTTTTTCAATGAAATATTTGTTATGTAAATCTTTTTTTCCTATTACATCTAGTATCTTTTCATAACTTTGGATTCCGTAAGAGCTCCAAAAAGGGACTTGGCAACGGCATATGGGAATAATTTAAAATTAACATATTTTTTTTAAGAATTAAAAAAGAACAGTTTTTTTTAAATACAGCGGTTTGAGCCGCGGATTTTTTTTTTTTAATTTTATTTAAAAAATGATAACAGTAGCTTTAATATGAGGTGACAATGAATCACGTAGCTTAACATTTAAAAATATATTGACACGACTACTTTTGTTAAAATATCGATTTTTTCAAATTTTAAAACGCAATATTTCCACAACCGTAAGAGCTACCAACCTAACATTTAGCCTATGTCATATTTGTGTCATACAAATACGACATAATTTGGTAAAAATTGAGTCCAAAGTCAGAAATTCGATATATTTTGATGTTTTCATATGGAATGAGTCATTTTTTTAAACTATCTTTATACCATTTTCAAACAAAATGTCAAAAAAAACTAGCAAGTAAATATACATAGAAATGGCATTTTAAAAAATGATTGGAAAAGTGGCAAAAGCGAAGAATTTTTTTTGGTTCTAATATTCTTTGTGGGACTGAAGTGGGTAAGAACTTTTATATTTACATTTACAAAAACTTTTATATTAACATTTTAATTGTATAATAAAAACAGTTCTGAGTCTTAACTAAAAAGAAAAAACGCGTGAAATTTACTATTCGAATAATGAACATTAGGACGATATGTGTTAACTGAATAGACTTTCTTATCAAGAATTTTAAAAAAATTATAATTTTTCTTGTAAATTCAGAATGAGATCTGTATTTTTAGCGTAATAGTAAACTTAATTTACCTAAAAATTGGCCAACATTTTTTGAATTTTTGGGGAAACCATTCGTGGTATATTGTTTGTGCTTCATAAACTAAACTAACTTAACTACATATATGTATTATTTATTTCCCATACGCCATGTTGCCATGTTGCCATAGAAATATTGAAATATTTATGAATGAGTTCACAAAGTTTGTCAATATTTAAACACGAATACTTCGCCCACTCTTTGGAAAAGAAATAAAAATACTGTAACTAAACAAAATCAAAAAATATAGTTGACCGATTTTTAGATAAAAAAATAACAAGTTTGATATAATTTTTATTAAAATTAGAATTATGTTTTTTCGACCTTTAATTGTGCAATGAAAATTATTCAAGTTCGAGGCCATACTCTATATTTCTTTATTATGATATTGTCCTAACAAATAATCTATAGAGTTTTCAAATTTATTAATTGACCACTTTCAGGAATGTGTCAATAGATCTATTTCGGGAATTTTCTATATTCAAATCATCAGAATACGTTTTGAAAGAAGTGACAATCCCATGCAAAATATCAAGCATTCATATAAACTAGTTTTCGCACTATATGAGAACTAATATATGATCTCGAAGTTAAAGAGTATCACCATTGATCAAAAATCGATTGAAAACTTGTTTGTTATGTGCAAGGTCTACCTTTGGTAGATATTCAATATAAGTTTTTTGTTTTTTTCTCCTTTTTATTTTCACATTTGTTTTGATTAAAACAAATTTTTCATTTTCAAATAAAATTACACTAAAAATTCATAGCTAAATCTGATTTTTTTTAATAGGTTTCCTTTTTCAAATTCTCCATAAAAAAATGTAGTGAGATAGTCAAATTTCTAGTCTTAATACTAATTATAAATACAAAACTAAACATGAGCGCAAAATTTTAAATAATATTTAACCACGCCTACTTAGCTCACTTTTTGGAAAAATTAAAAAAGTTGTTCCATTTTTTGTCTTTTATAGGAGAATAAATATTTTTAGTTGCTGCGATAAACTTTTTTTTTAGCTAAACAGTTGGCTTGGAAAGTAACATACATATTATAAAATATAAATATCGTGTGATTCTTTTCAATATTTTACCCGATTTACATATGGTGTAGTAATGACCTAAGTGTAAAAAATTTAAATCTCTTTTTTAATCCTGTCTCTATGATATTTAGAATGCGCTATTATCATATGGTAACTATGGACGTGCTACGGGACTGCTTTTGTAAATATAGGAAAATATTTTTTTTTTTTTTTGCAAGAAAACGTATTATACTATTATTAAATTAATAATTATTGACAAGTTAATGTGAATTATGTTTAAGGTTAAATCGGAATTTATTCTGACTTCGTATGATGGAAAATGCGATTTATATACAAAAAATTAACACATCAGTAAACAAATTGTCACAGAATACAGTATTGGACCTTTAGTGAGTAAATAGTTCCTCTTACACAAATTTGCCAAAACTGAATATGTTTTAAACAAAAAAGTGGAAAATATGAACTTTCATCGAAAATTCGCTACAAAACACACAAAATTGCAAGTGTTTTTTTTTTTTTTTTCTTAATGAAAAATTTTCCTTTTTCCAACAGTTAACAACAAAAATATCATTTGCAGCTAAAATTTTAAACAAAATCCTAACATACTTACGTATCCTAAACCAGTCCACTTGGCCGCTCATATACTAAGCATATTTTGTAGGTAAAGACGACAGCAAATGTAGTCAAAACAAATGAAATTTAACTTGAAGAAAGTACGACTAACATTTCATTAAATTCAACTAAAATTTGTCATTCGTTTTTACTGTTCAAAAAATTACGAACAATTGTGGTAAAAATTAACGACATTAAAAACAAAACAAACATATATTTATTTTTTTTATATTTATTTTAAACAACAAAAAACGACTGTAACAAATGAATGTGAAATCATAAAACAGTCATTTGATGTGGTTTGCTTTTTTTTTAAATGAACTACAAGGTTAGTAAAAAATTAAATTTGTTCTACAAATGGCTGACATTAACATTAAAAATAAAGAAACTGTATTACAACCCAAATAACTACATATTTTTAAATCAGAAGTTCCTTGAGTGTAGTTACCATATGGTAACACCAAAATCAATCGTTAGATAAAAGTACAATATCAAATATATGTCAAAAAACAAGTCAGTCATTTTGAAATATTGGAGTTGTATTTTTAAATGAATAACATTTTGTTTCAATATTTTTTTAATAAATATACCCATTTTCTATAAATTTACTGTTCAAGGCACTCTGTGTTGCATTTTCGAATATTGACTAAGTTTGAGGTTATGTAGATTTTATAATCAATGAGCTAAAAATTGCTTTACTGGAAATTTCCAAGTCCACTTTGTTAATCCGTGTTCACTAGGGTGGTCCTTATTTTTCAACTTGCGATTTTTGGGGCTGCCCCCCTTTGTTTGGGTACAAAAATTCACCATGCAAAAAATTAGAGTGCTAGTGTAACGGGAATGTGTCCCGCATCACCCTTGAATATCATTAGATTTTTTTGTACATATTCAGGAGTATTTTTGAAAAAACGTATTTTTAATTTAATAGTGTAAATTTTTTTCCCTCAAAATTATTATTGTGGAAAAGTTTTAAGTTCTAATTTTTACTAAATTGACCTACTCGAAGACTAGAAACGGTTAACGAATTTTTTTTAGAATAAATATAAATTGAATTATTCCTTTTTTTTATTTTATTTATAAATTTTGACACAAAGCTGCATTTTTCTTACGTGGGTCATATTTGACCCCAGGTTAACATGGGCTAACTATCAACAGAAAAAATAGTATTTTATAATAAAGTTATTACAATCATATAAAAGAGCATATACAATAATATTGATGAAATATTATTAAAATCTTGTTTTAAAGTAAAAATGTATAAAAATAAAAAAAACCATCAAATCCCCGAGAATTAAAATGCTCTAAAAAAAAGGATATCCACAGTACTTGGCTTATTTAATACTTGAGATGTGTTTAATGAAATACTTGACATCAAACACTAGATTTTAAATTTTTGTTGAAATAATTTTTTTGGCACAAAGTTAGGGTAAGTTAGCGATTTTCTGGGAAAGTAATATTTTTTATCTGAGTAGTTATGATTAAATTTTTGCGTGACGTATTTTGACACCCCAACAAATATTTTAAGGGGATACAGCCAAAATCTCATTTTTATTTTTCGCCCATACAACGAAGGACAAGCCTAGTGTTCACTTATAATGGGGTTTTCGTTACATTAAGCACAGGCAGGTCAAACGTTACATGCATGTTTTGTGCTACTCCCGGGTAAAAATTTTAATATGGATTATAATATAATTATATCTCATTTGATAAGTTCCCATATATAAACACATTGGACCGAAAAATGTGTCATCTACATGTATCTAATTATATCCAATTAGAGATAATTTGATAAAATTCTATCCGATATTTGTAAATATCCGGGACATTAATCTATATTTAATTAGATATAAATATATCTGAATTGATAAAATTTTAACCAATAGTAGGTATGCTTTTTGTAACTTGAGGTTATGCTTAAAAGTATTTAAGTTGAAAATTTAAATTTATAGATATCAACAATTTTAAACACCCATTTTATTTTTAAACGAAACATTACGAAATGTGTTAAAACTATCAAGAACAAATTTAGTGTTTCAAAAATATATAATTAATTTTTATTTTATATTATATAAAAGAAATCACTTGCAAACGATTTCATTATTGAATTAATATGGGTATATGTGAAGCCATATGCAATAAAGTCTTAACTAGCAGATAACTTAATTTTATATTGCACTTTATCAAAATATGTATGGGATTATATTTAATGATATATGAAATTATAAGGAAAAGATTTTCAGTATGGCGTCACAAATAATTTAATAAGACTTATTATGGGACCATATATATATCGTCGATTGATTATTGGAGAGCCGCACCGACCAAAAACATTTTTGCGAGAAAAACGATAAAGAAAGTTTACAACAAAATTATTAAATTTCTACAAGATAGGTTTTCTTTTTTGTTTGCTATATCTATAGCTGCATTTATTATAAATAATATTGTTAATTTTTACGCCTTTTTGCACTGAGTATCCAGAGTTATTAACAATTTTTTAAAAAAAAGATTTTTTTATTGTATGGCCTATAAGCCGTTTTTATCACAATTTTATTGTTTTTCTTTAAAGTAGTTCAAAAGTTTTTTTTTCTTTTAACTATTATAAAACTAGGTTGTCATAGTGCAAACCAATGCACAGTGGGGTGGGCCTAGTACATTTTGCGGTATCAACTAAACCGCTAAGTTTTTATACAAGTTATGCACATGGTTGAAAAGAGGATTACTTGTAGATATCAGAAACGTGAAAAAACATATTTGCGTAGTGCAAATATTTTTCGCAAATCGCAAAAAACCGAGTTCGCATACTCAAACCGCTAAGTTTTTTAATAAGTTCTGCACATGGTTGAAAAGAGAATCACTTATAGATATCAGAACCGTGGAAAAATGTATTTGCGTAGTGCAAAGTTTTTTCGCAAATCGCAAAAAACCAAATTCGCATACTTAACCGCTATGTTTTTATATAAGTTTTGCACATGGTTGAAAAGAGAATCACTTGTAGATATCAGAAACGTGAAAAAAATATTTGCCTAGTGCAAATATTTTTCTCAAATCACGAAAAACCAAATTTGCATACTCAAGTACTTAGTTTTATTTTTAAGATATTCACATCGTTCAAAAGAGTATCACTTTTAGATATCAGAGACGCGAAACATATATTTGAGTGTTGCAAATATTTTTAGCTAATCGCAAAAAAAAAAATTATCATTATGGCCCGCTTAGTTTTAATGGCTGAAAAGGGGATTACTTATAGATATTAGATACGCAAAGAGATGTATGAGCTAACTTCCAAATTCGCTAATTTAAAAAAACCAAATTCCTATCTATTTTTTTTTTCTAATAAAAAAAATGAAGTTAAGAAATAATGTATATATTTATATACATTTTAGAAGGGTACATATATTATTTTAATTCATTGTTAACAGTAGTAGAAAATGTTATTTAAAAAATAGTAAGTTAATTAACGCTAATAATAAGATTAATCATGATATAAAAGGTCCTTTGCCTCTTCAGGCAGTTCATTAATTGTCTTTATCGGACATTTACGTTTTTCTGTTATTATTGGATCTGAATTGATAAGTAAGAAGTTAGAAACGTCTTGGAGATTTTCTTTTCTGCCACATTTTTTCGATGTTATTAAAAAAATCGCGAAATTTTTCGCGTGATACATTGCAAATCAAAATTAAGTATATATTTAACAAATGACATTTGTTCTAGTTATCCATGCAAAATTTCAGACAGATCGGGTCATTAGATCGTCAGAAAAATAAAAATATCTAACACAGCTAAAAAAAAAAATAAATTGGCAATATCTTTTGCAAAAATCAAAATTTTGCAAAACTGTTCAAATTGTTTTTTTTTTTGTTTACAATTCTTAACCGAAAAATTTATTTTTTTTGCATGCTTTCTTGTTCATCAAAAGGGAAAGTTACATTTAATAAAACACTTTCGTAGAAAATTCGTTATAACTTTTTACGGGAACAGATCTAACAAAATATTTTTTTTGGTAAGGATAGAGTACAAAATATGGAAAATGTTACCTAAAAAAAAATTCGAAATTTAGGCGCAGAAGTTTGAAAATTTTTTGATGTTATTAAATAAATCTCGAAATTTTTCGCGTGGTACATTGCAAATCAAAATTCAGTATAAATTTAACAAATGACACTTATTCTTATTATCCATGCAAAATTTCAGACAGATCGGGTCATTAGATCGGCAGAAAAATAAAAATATCTAACACAACTCAAAAAAAGTAAATTGGCAATATCTTTTGGAAAAATCAGAAATTTTACAAAAAAATATTCGAGCAAAGTTGAAAATCGAACAAGTTTGTTCTACAGAGCACGCCAGAGCACGGCGGGCATATTAAATTCGTAATCTAGATAGTATTAGCTTTCATATGTATACGGTTTTAGGGTCTCCCTCCCCTGCGTTCAAAATGTAGGGCTATTGAAACATTAAGTTTCTCTTAATTTTTATTAAAAAAACTAATCTCGTCTATGTGCTACCAGCATCTTTTTTTTTACAAATGTATTAACATGAAAAATTAATGATTTTGTATTACTACTAATGATTTATTACTTAAAGGTAGTGACCTAAGTGGTTAAACACGCACAACACTGGCTTATGTTAGTACCCTCTTTTTAATATGAAACATTTTTGGAAACAAAACTTTGACTTTGGCAGCTTGCCATCGTACCAATAATTAGAATATCTCAAAAAACTAAACGGAACTAGTTTCGGCAAGGTCTTATCTATTAGATTTGCCAATTAGTTTGAAAAAATTCGAAGATTTAAAATCGGACTTTTTGCCGGAGATCCCCTTAGGCTGCCCCAACGTGCAATGCTTAAACTTTTTTATTGTTTTTTGTTTTATATACGTTGCTTGTTTCAAATGTGTCAAACCAAGATTGACGAATAATGTTTTTGTTTTTCTATAGAAAGTTCGACTCATTGGCCAAAAAGTGGTCAATACACCACACCAATGTTAAGAAATTTGTAAAAATAGGTATACGCAGCACATATGGGGCTGGATATTTTCTAATTGATACGAGTTATATAGAAACGGATTAAAGATTTAGAAAGAGGACACATTAATCATATATAATCAATTCTTAACTCAATTTTGCCAGAAATGGTCTATAGGTCTCACCAATATTCATACGACGATATAGTAATATCGATCACTATATATATTTGGATACTACATTTTGTCTCACTGGGAAAACCCATCGAGGCAAAATGTAAACTCCTATATGGAAGCACAGCTGAAGTGCTACGGGACGCCTCCACAGGTTGCGGATAGTGGAAGAGTAACCCCATCATGCAGTGTGATGGACAATTCAGCGGATAAGAGAAGAGGGTCTCAGAAGGACACGAGTGGCGACGTGTATCTTTAAATTTCTGAGTGCCGGTGAGGCTCTTATTGACATGGCGATTAATGGCGCCATTAAAAAACCATATGCCAAGTTATAAAAACCCAACAAGCCAGACTGGAGGCTTCAAACTGGCAGCCCCAGTACCAGTCTTAGGACGCTTTGGACCAATCATCCACTCGTCTAAATATCAACTTATTAATGAAACCGCTGTGGCCCTATGTTCCTCCTAGGAATTTAAAGGATTATATATATATTTATATATTTGGATTATTATTATATGGCCTATGTAGTAATATATTGGGTAAAAAGACATATACTAATATGTGCGACGGAGTTTCTGGAGTAGAAAGGTGACATAGAACCGATTGTTTAGAGAGCACAACAAGCCGACATTCTGGCTTAAGTGTTAGTCCTCAGGGACTTGAGTCGGATTAGGGAAGTATTTTCCCTTCTCCGAATCCTCTTTTCGACCTAAACCTAACCTAAATATGAATATAAAAAATAAAAAATTCTTTCAATAAAAATTATCAGATTTATTTGTATATAATGATATAATCCGTAAAGTGACACCATCCAAAGTCGGATATGACTTAATCATATTATATATGACTAGATATAACTATTTTTACCCGCTGTTATGGGTTAATAGACTAATAGAAATAAAATAGTAGACATTTTTGCTCAAACTTCTAACAATTTTTTTTAAATGACGTCACAGGAAAAACTGTAAAAATTAGCAGATTTGTTTTGCTAAATATTAGCAAAAAATTTATGTTATATTTGAGCTATATTTTAGTTAATTGATATTTATAAAATCAGCAAAAAATACGAGTAACAAAATATTAGAAGATAAAAAGGATAAACAAAAGAAATTATCAAAGATTTTTTTACAAGTTTTTTATGTGAATCAGCAGTCTACAATTTTTTTAGCTATTAATTCTGTTGATTTTTAGTAGCATATATGTACTGTTATTTGCAATCAACTAAAATTTCTTTTTAACTAAAATTTATTTTAGCTTTATGTTTAGTATTTGCAAAATGTCAACAATTTTTGAAAACATTTATTTGAAATATGAAAATTTATTATGAAAAGCCTTTTAAGATCTGTAATACTTTCAAAATGAACAAACAAAGAAAAAATTACAACAATAACACAAGCAATACAATTGATATAATTTTCATTAGTTGAGTTGAGCTTGAGTTGCCAAAAGTGCCACTATACAATTTTTTTTATCAAGAATCATCGTGTGCATATGAGATTTTTGTTCATTGGTTGGTTGAATGGTCGGTCGGTTAGTTTGATAGTTGGCCATTTAGCACAGCCATATCATGAATGGTTTTATTTGGCTGTATTTATATTTATTTCGAATTGATTCTGAGTACCAGCAAGTATTTTAAAAATTTTTTCACAACCATTTTGGTTTTAAATATTGTATGTTGGTTGTTGATGATGATATGTAGTTGTAGTAGTGGTAGTTTTAAAATACTTGTGATTTTTATTTACTAGGGCGTTACTTATAATCGAACTGAAATTTTTTTGAAAAAAATTGTGTTTTTTTTTAAAGTTTTCTGGGAATAGAACAATCTTTGATTTCTGCAATATACTAATAGAAACAAATCTGTAAAAATGTTTGCTAAAATTACTAAAAACTGTTAAAAAAAATATAAAATCAACAGATTTTTTTTTTGCTAAAAGTTAGTAGGATAATAACAACAAATATAAATCTGTTAAATGTACAAAATTAAAGTTATATTTGAGCTAAATTTTATTTAATTAAATGTAACAAACGAATCTGTTTAAATAAGAAAATAATACAAAAAAAAAAAATGAATTTTCAAAGTTTTTTAATTGGGCCTTCTGAAAATATGAAATTCAATTCGAAATACCTAAAATTTTGTATAGCTAACAGTTTTATTTTTGCTGTTCCTACACTTAGGAAATTATGTTGGTAAAGACGACAGCAATTGTAGTCAAAAAAAAATGAAATTTCATTTAAAGAAAGGACGACTTACATTTCATTAAATTCAACTAACATTGTCATTTGTTTTTTAATGTTCAAAAAATGACTAACAATTGTAGTAAAAATGAACCACATGGTAGTAAAAATAAACAAACATTTATTTTTTTAAATAACAAAAAACTACTGTAAAAAATTAATGCAAAATCATAAAACAGTCATTTGATGTGGTTTGTTTTTTGTAAATGAACTACACACGTAAAAAATTAAATTTGTTCCACAAATGGCTGACATTTACATTAAAAATAAAGAAACTGTATTACAACCCAAACAACTACATATTTTTAAAGCAGAAGTTTCCTTAGTGTATTTTATTAATATTTAGCAAAAAAAAATCTGATAATTTTAGCTGCTTTTTAGATCCTTTTAGACTAATATTAAGTAGCTTTTTCTGTTTTCGGGTTTATTTCTCTGAGTGCAATTTAAATTTATTGCACTGAGAAACATCCATGGAACATTTTATAAAAAAAATTGCACAATTAAAGGTCGAAAAAAACATAATTTTTATTTTTTTAATAAAAACTATATCAAACTTGTATAAAAGACAAAGTACAGTCTAGTTTACTCCCCCTGTTTTGTTTATAAACGAAATAAAAATAAAAATTAGGAAAAAAACAAAAAACGTGTATTGAATATCCACCAGAGGTGGATAATCAATGGTTATAACCTTTAACTTCAAACTCGTATATTAGTTCTCATGTAGTGAGTAAACTATTTTATATGAATGTTTGATGTTTGGCATGGGATTGTTACCGCTTTCAAAACGTGTTCTGATGATGGGAACCTAGAAAATTCCCGAAATAGATCTATCTACACATTCCTGAGAGGGTCAAATAATAAATTTGAAAACAAAATACTCTATAGATTATTTGTTAGGACAATATAATAATAAAGAGTATAGAGTTATGGCCTCGAACTTAAATAATTTTCATTTCATTGCACAATTAAAGGTCGAAAAAAAAATAATTAATAATAAAAATTATATCAGGAATATTTCGAATTGACCTGTTTTACGAAAATATCAAAAATATTTCGTTTTTTTTTTGGTATATACTATACGATCACTTATTATTTTCTGCACTGAACAATATTTTATTTAATTTCCACATCCAATACATACCGAATGCACATACTTTAAGTTTTTTTCAAAACTAGAACACCATTTGCACTGTAGTTTTTAAAAACTTCTGTTTTTTTTTTTTTTTTAATTTCTTTAGAATTTGAAAGTTCTCAGGAACTATTAAATACTGGTTGTGTAAATGTATTATTATACTTCATAGACCCGATTACTAAATGTCCAGTTTAAATTTAACAAACAGTTAAATTGAAAATTTATATCGGAAACAACAACAAATGTGCTAGGAAAAGTACCAGTTAGTAGATAACGGCACATTGTGAAAATGAGAATTACAGGCCTATTCTTACTTGTGGCCCGTTATGACTGTCCTAAGACTATTTTTAAGACTCAACAATAAAATTCAATAAAAATAAAATTTTATATGTCATTTTATGATGATGTCTGTGCAAGGTCTTTATTTTTTGTATTTTGTAAAAAAAAATTTCGAATAAATAAAATTTTTTGCGACACTTGCAACAACAAACACTTCCCCATGTGTTTGTTGTTGCAAGTGTCAGTCTTAATTAGAGTCACAAAATTTTTCTTAAGAATATGCCTCTTAATCTGTTAAAATGCATTATTCTCTTAAATCCGTAAAATTATACTCTCATAGAAATTAACCGGTAAAAATAGCAGAAAAAGCTACAAAAAATTAGTTGAAAATGAACTTGCAGAAAAACTGGTAAATTTAGCAAATTTTTTTGTTAAATATTAATAAAATAAGAGCAGCAAAAATAAATCTGTTAACTTTACAAAATTTTGGTTATATTCGAAATGAGTTTTAGTCAATTAAAAATTGCATTTTACTCTGTAAAGTTAGCAAAAACTTTTACTAAATATTTGTAGACTCAATATAGCAAACATAAACTGTAATATTAAAAAAAATATTTTGCTTAAATCAACAGAAATTTTTGTTAAAAAGTTGTATATGCTGATTTCATAAGGACATAATTTTATTCGAAAAAAAAAACTCAAAAAAACTTTAAAAATTTCTCATTTTTAAATGATTTTTTTGGCAACTAAATACTAGTAAATGTTTTTGCTGACTTTAGCAGATTATTTTGTTACTTTCAATTAACTTAAATTTAACTCAAATATAACTAAATATTTGTAAATTCAACAGATTTATTTTTGCTATTCTTATATTACAAATATTTAGTAAAAAAAGCATCTGCTAAATTTAGCAGTTTTTTCTTCAACGTAATTTTTAATTTTTGCTATTTTACAGGCTTATTTCAATGAGTGTACATTACTCTCGAAGAATTTTGTTTTTAAAAAGTAAATTTTTAGCTTTTATAAAAAGTTAGCTTTATGATGTACTTTTTAAAGTATTTTTAAAAAACAAAAATCCCTTAACGAATAATTTGAACCATTCATGCAACGAATAATTTGAACCGATCTGTTAGTTTGTGTATGAATCAAATTAAATTTTTTTTAGTACAGTGTTATATTAACGTCATATAGACAGTCGCAAGTAATTTTTAATTAATATGCATTTGACAAATTTAATTTAAAATGTTGAGGTTAAGAAGAATAAACGTTTTTCTCTAAAAACTATAAACACTATTCATTTTTAAATCAGACTAGACTAGTTTCTGCCTTTTTATGGGCAGGCTCATCAGTGAATTTCCATTTTAAATTGTATTATTATTTGTGTCTTATAATTGTCAGATTGTCTCTATATGACAAATTTTGCAACAACCTGCAGCTGTAAGAATCAAACCTGCGCTCATCTTACATTACAAACGTAACAATACCAAGTCATGACCGTTTAGCGATCACACCCAAGTATGGCCTCGAATCTAATGCAGCTAAATTGCAGTTTTCTTTCCTATTAGCTTTTCTGTTATTGTATATTATACTCAGAAGTGAAAACACTAATAACACAAATACTCTATTTTTAGATTTTTGTTTATTTTTCTTTTTCTTTTTTCTCAATTATTATTAGGCTACATTTTAACTACATTTTAATATTTAATATCAAACATTTCTGAAGTAACGGTAAATTTTCAAATAAATGATTTTTGTGGCAAAAAACTGCAATTTTTTATTCGTCTGTAAACTCGAGAAGTTGAACATTTTGTGTGTTGTTAAAGTAATAAAAGTGTAACAAAACAAAATAATCATAAAGTTTAGAATGCATTCTTAATTTGAAAAATATATACTTTTTTTCAATTCGCTAAATATTTTTTTTTTAATTTCGATTCGTTGCAGAAATGTTACAAAGTAGTAAAAACAAACAAATTTGGTGAAAGTATCACATACATACTATTTTTTTAAATACGTAGTAAATGTAATACAGTGGACTTCGGTTATAACGAACACCGGTTATAGCAAACTTTTTTATAACTAACGATTTTTTTCCGCTATCAACACATTTACTAACATATTTCATACAAAATAATACGGTTAAAGATAACGAGTATCGTTTATAACGAACTTTTTATATAACGAAATAATTTTTTTGACACTTTTACTAGTTTTCAAACAAACGTTTGCGCTTATAACGAACACATAAAAAAACTCAAGATTCTAAACTGAAAATTCTGCAGAAACTTTTAAAAATATTAGCTTCTTAATTACATATTTACCAGTAAGAGTTAAAAACGTAATTTTATGGAAGAATTGTTTCAAAATTACAAACAAAAATTTTAAAACTAGGAGAATTTAATAAAAAATTTTGAAATTTGTATAATATTTTGGAAAATGTTTACCTAGCTTACAGCGTACTTCGCTTATAACGAACTAAATCGTTCGGTCCCCGCGAATTCGTTATAACCGTACTCCACTGTAATAATATTTGCAAAACTCTTTCGTTTCATGTAGTTTTTTAGTGTTAGCGTCCAAAAGGTTAAGAACAGAGAAAGACATGTACATTTTCAGGAAATAAAGGATCAACTTTCAGGAAATCTAAAAATGTATCGCTACACATTGCTTAATGGGAAATAATATAACAGACCAAAAAGTTTTCTAATTCTGAGACTATAACACACAAAAAACTAAAAACCCATTTCAATCACGAAAACCACTGAAATAATAACTTTGATTGCTGAAATTCCGCCAACAACCAAAATTGCTAATTCAACTAAAATTGATAGCACTTTAATTGAATTATTTTTCAATTAAATAACAACTCATTTGATTAAAAAGTGATCAATTTAAACCGGCATGTAATTCTCATTTAGTTTGCAGATTTATTTATACATATGTGAACAAATTCATACTAAGATTAGTTTTTTTTTTTCATTCTATTGAAACGTAGTGATTATGGCAAACTATTTTTTGATTTTTTTTCAAAAATATGCCCATTTGTTAAAACCAGTGAATTATTTTTTTTTTATATAATTTTTAATTTATTTTTAGCATTTTTTGTTTAAAAATAGTTAAATTTTTATTAAACAAAATTTAATTTCAATAATTACATTATTAATTTTATAATAATGCAATGAAAATGAAAATTATTCAAGTTCGAGGCCATACTCTATATTTCTTTATTAGGATATTGTCCTAACAAATAATCTATAGAGTTTTTTGTTTTCAAATTTATTATTTAACCCTTCCAGGAATGTGTTGATAGATCTATTTCGGGAATTTTCTATGTTCCCATCATCAGAACACGTTTTGAAAGCGGTAACAATCCCATGCCACACATCAAACATTCATATAAACTAGTTTACTCACTACATGAGAACTAATATACGAGCTTGAAGTTAAAGATTATAACCATTGATCAAAAAATAAATTGAAAACTTGTTTGTTATGTGCAAGGTCCACCTCTGGTGGATATTCAATACACGTTTTTTGTTTTTCTCTCCTTTTTATATTTTGTTTAGTTTATAAACAACACAGGGGGTGTCAACTAGATGGTACTTTGTCTTTTATACAAGTTTGATATAATTTTTATTAAAAATAAAATAATTAATTAAAAATAATTTTCATTGCACAATTAAAGGTCGAAAAAACATAATTTTTATTTTTAATAAAAATTATATCAAACTTTTATAATGATGTTTTAGAATAAATTAATATTCACATTTAAACCACTGAAATTAAATTAAACTTAATAAAGCAATAAACCTAATGAGAATTAATAAAATCGAATTAAAATGAAATTAAAATATTAAATACGAATACATAACCATTTATAAAAAACAACTGCATGCACGAATAGTACAAAAGATTTATTCACAAAACCTTTTACTATGTTATCTGAAAGTCCTATCTATTGCCTTTCAAAATCAGGTTAACCCTTTTCAATATCGACAATAGCGACAATTAAGTTTCCAGGGCAGACCGACTTGAGACTGGAATTTATTCCTTCTTCCACAAAAAAAATCACCATTACAATTACAATTACCACCACTATTTTGTTTGTGCGCGACAATTAAACTTTTGCCTAGACTTCCAGGGTAGACCGGGTTGAGACTACAAACTTATTCCTTCTTCCGCAAAACAGATCACCACTACAATTAACACCACTACGTTGTTTGTCCATTTTTAATGTCGTTTTGTTTAATATAATTTAATTTGTTGGGGATGACTGTTTCTCACAACTTCTTTTTACAAAATCTCAAACAAGAATGAAACTAAAAGAACCTTATAAAAACAACCGACTGATCGTCTTATATTTGGTGCAACTCTAATATGGCTGCAACTCTAATAGAGGAATATGATAATAAATACAATAGTATGATTGACAATACATTAATATGATAACTGAAAAAAATGAGAAATTTTTACAAGAACATGATAAGAGCAACCATATTATTGGTGAAATATGATTGATACAATAATATTTTAATTGAAACAACCAATTATTGTTATAGGAAACATAGTTTTGTTGCCGCAATCGTATTGCAACCATATTTTTTTCTCTGTGTGTGCATACTTTAGGTGATATGAGCCAAATAAGTTTTGGATACATCTCAAAAACTAACGCATATGAATGACAAGTTTTTAATAAACATGATTGCTCTTACCAAGATAACCACAATCCAACATTTTTTTTTCGTGCTTCTATTTAAAAATTTTTACGAAATTTAAATTTTAAAGCTTTCTTGTTTTCAAAACCGTGCACTGCACACGATATGTTTCATCGCAAAACATTTATCAAATTTAGTTTTCTATCGGAATATATTAATTTCTACACTGATAATAATCCATGCGTAAAAATACAAATAAATGTCAAAATAACCAACAATTTTGTAAAATAAACGAAAATTTGTTCATTTTACAAAACATTTTGTTGTTTTAAACATTTTTTCGTATTTTTAGCATGGATTATTATGAGTGTAAGCATAAAAAACTCATAGGTCTGAATGTCAATTTAATATGCATTAATTGCATTTATAGTAATTAAATGTGCTAAAGTCCCAAAACTTATTTAACAAATTGTGAAAAACAATCTGCTGTAGGCGTCTCCCTATCCGGATTTCATTCCTGCCCAAGGAAATCTTCAAATTTCATAATATATGAAACAAAATTCTTCTTAAAATGTATAAACAATTTCGTAGTTTCGTGTGTTTTACGAAAGATTTTCGTGGTGCGAAATAACGACATATTTCGTAAAATGTACGAAACGTTTCGTATAGATTACGTATGAATTTTTTCAGTGCAATAATTACTACTTGCTTAATAGAATTGCAATTTTCAAGGTGTAACATAGAAAAAGTTATATGTTTTTTGTTGTGATAGAAGAGTTTGAATTTCATTGGAATTTAATTATATGAAAATTCAAAACTATTTTACTCATAATGAATAGTTTATAATATTAATTTTTTTCATAAATTATGGAATCATAATTTTCAATACTGCAGAAGAGAAAAAATTCTGGTTTTAATTTATAATGAAAAAACAAGTTCATTCATTTATACATTGAGTAAACAAATACTTATACTTTTAACGTGTTTGTGCATTCATATTTTAGTTTGAACTTACAAGTACGTGTGAAAGGGCGTCCCGTTTAAAAGATTACAAACAAAATTAAATTGTCGATTAACGCAAAGCCTTAAGAGTTTTTAGTGAAATATAAGTGAAAGCATTGCGATGCAATTTCTTTTTTTTGTAAAAAAAATGTTTCGTGAAAAAATATAATGAAAAAAAATCTAAAAAAATTTTATGAAGATATTGTTTAAAACTTTCTAAGAATTTGAATAACAGTAAAAATTAGTAAAACATTTTGATTACACTACAAAAAAAATTAGTTCAAAATGTCGTTGCAAGAGAAATTGCTAAAAAAAAAACATTTTTTGCTAAATATTAGTAAGATAAGAACAGCCACAATAAATATATTGAATCAACAAAAATTGTGTTATATTTGAGCATATAACAAATTAATTAATTGAAAGTAACAAATTAATCTGCTAAACTCAGCTAACAAAAATCCCAAAAAAATGTGAAATTTTCACATTTTTTTTTTTTTGTTTTGTTTATGAAAATAAAAATTTGCCGTTCTGAAATCAGCAGTCTACGTTTTTTTCCCAAATATTTCAGTTGATTTTAGAAAAATATACTGTTGTTTGCATTAAACTAAATTTGAGGTAAATGTAGCAAATATTTTGTTAAAACTTCAGTTTTTGCTTG
This sequence comes from Delia radicum, assembly GCA_021234595.1. Taxonomy (NCBI): domain Eukaryota; kingdom Metazoa; phylum Arthropoda; class Insecta; order Diptera; family Anthomyiidae; genus Delia; species Delia radicum. Next base: position 105,969,562 of record CM037852.1, read on the forward strand.
CTGTTTTTTGTCTAGAAATATTTAGCAAAAATTTTTGCTGAATTTAGCAGATTAAATTGCTGTTTTCAATTAACGAAAATTCAACACGAATATTACTAAAATTTTGTATATTGTATAGTTTTCTTTTGCTGTGCTTATCTCACTAATATTTCTCCAAAGAAATTTTACAATTTTAGTAGATTTTTTTTTTTTTTTTTTTTTTTTTTTAATTTAATTTAACCAATACTCAATACTAATTTAACCCCCTACTCATGCAGTGCATTGTATTGATCAGGAAAATAGGGTATGGGAAGGTGAAAATAGGGAGTAGTGTTTGTGGATATTTGATTTAAATTTTTCTAAATTGTAAGTAACAGGGAAGACTTCTGCGGGAAGTTTGTTCCACATACGAATAGTTCGACTAAAAAACGAATTTTCTCTGTAATGCGTTGTGCGAAACACAGGACAATCAACTACAAACGGATGTGCTCTACTAGATAAGCGAGTATTACGAATAAAAACCCGGGCTCGTGGAATAAGTTCACTTATCTCAGATGAGAATCTCCCATGGTAATATCGATAGAAAAGTGTCACACGACCCACATTCCGACGATGCTCCAATGAATCAATAGAGTTGGATACAATACTGTCATTGATAAGCTTCACCGCCCTCCCCTGAACACGGTCCAGAAGCTTCAGAATAGACAGTGGAGCCCTTGCCCATATATGAGAGTTGTATTCCATTTTTGGCCGGATATAGATGGTATAAATAGTAAGGAGATCGGATGGAGTGAAGTAAGTCTCGCACCGTTTTAAAAAACCGAGACACTTGAATGCCTTTTTCGACACTTGAAATACGTGCTTATTCCAACGGACATCACACTGTATTCTCATGCCCAGGGGGGTTACCGCGTAACTCGAATCGAAAATCAAAATTTTTCGAAAAGAACTTCCGAATCGAAAGTAAATGCGTACTGTGTAATTCATTCGGAACGACTACAGAGTTGTATTCATAATAAAGAGGGAACAAACTGAAGAAAACGTGGCAACACTATTATCAAATGTCAAAATTACAAAAAATCCAAAACAAACAAAATTTGAAATCAAAAAATAAATAGTTTTTTCGTTTCAAAACATAAAAATTGATTGCGTTTATTTGTGGTTTGGTGAAGATGACAATAATTCCATTCCTGCTAGCCATGACTCACATATATGGAATTTGTCTAGCGAAAAACAATACTTAAAAGAAAAATTTGAAAATGGGCACAGATCAACTAGAGTACTTGGTAATATATTTTTCTTTAAATTCACAGAGCTATAAGTATAATATATATCCTTAATTTTGTATAATCGTTTTAGGGGATTCTGGATATCCTTTAGAGCCTTGGATTCTCACTCCATACAGAAGTGCCTCAGAAAGTTCAGCAGAATCCTATTTCAATGAACAGCATTCAAAAGCACCGTCTATCATTGAAAGAACGTTTGGGCTGTTGAAGGCAAGATTTCGCTGCCTCTTAGCTGCCAGAGAACTACATTATGCTAAAGAAAAAGCAGCACAAATTCATGATACGTTACTTAGTTTTGTACTTGTTTTTCCAGAAGGGTATCTTTGTTAAAAACGTTTCTTTTTGGCTGCTGTGAAGTGGATACTTCATTACTTTCCTCTTCAGAGGAAGAATCTGAGCTCATATTGACATCACTTTGATTTTCAATGCCAGTTTCAAGAGTGGAATTTCCACTTGTTGATGCCATGGTGTTTAAAGGAGTTCTGACCCCAAACTCTAAAGTACCACTCATACCACTAACGGCCTCTTCAATTAATAGCAAAATGAACGTTTGCTGTTCCAATGGAGTAAGAGAACAGTATCTGCTTGGACCACCTCCGGTTCCGGAAATGCTGCTTCGGTTACGACGGCATTTAGCTTTTACATGAGTCTTGTAATCGGCCCAAACCTATTGGAAAATAATTTTTTAAAATACATTATTAAAAACGCTCATTACACAAACTTACTTTTTTCCAGCCATTGACATCACGTTCGGGTGGTCCGAAAGCATTCAAACCCGAACACAACTTTTGCCACAAATTGTTTGACTTATTCTTAGCATCTGGGACTTTTGCCAAGTCTGAATGCTTGACCATGAAGTCGACGATTACCTCATATTGTTTTTTATTTGTGTATAAATTTCTTTTTGGAGCTTGCCTTTATAAATTGAAAACACAAATATTATTACATTTAATATAACATGTTTATTGGATAATTTAATAAATATTTTTGTATAAATAAACAATATTATTAAGTTTTCTTTATTTGTTAATCATTTTTATTTTTTAAATGTGTAAATACTTACATTTTTAATATTTTTTCACTTGTCACTAGCAAAATAGCATTCGAACAATTTCCGAACGTTTTTATAGCAAAAACAGTTCATCTTCGTAATACAGAGTTGCATTTTCGAAAGGGATTTTTTGTTCGAAAAGGGAGAAAAAAAGTGTCCGAACTTTCGAGAAAAAAGTACGAAAATCTTATTACGCGGTACATTTGTTCGTATTCGTACATTTTTCTTTCGAATCGAGTTACGCGGTAACCCCCCAGAACATCAAGAGTATCCGATTCCTCAATACCTATACCATCCATAGTTACAGATGACAATGTTAATTCCACAGCCCGTCTGTGGGTTAACATACAACATTGGGTCTTGCGTGCATTAAAATCGACCTTATTCGCGCGACCACACTCGGAGATTGTAGAAAGGTCTTGATTGAGAGTGTCATTCATGTTCTGCCGCATGCCCTCAATCACCAAAGAGCTTGGCCTGTGATCGAATGAAAATGAATGACAAATGTTGCTGTCATCTGCAAAAGAGCAGATAGGACTGAAGGTCTGACCAAGAAGGTCATTAATTAAAAATAAGAAAAAGGGCAGGAGAAAGAACAGAACCTTGCGGTACCCCTGAATTTAGCTGAAACTCGTTTGATAAGACCCCATCTAAAACAACACGCATAGTGCGGTCTCTGAGAAAACTCGTTATAAATCGAGAGCAGACATTACCGACACCAAAAGCAACTACCTTAGTCACGAGTGCCCCGTGCCACACACGATCGAACGCCTGCGAAATATCTAGAGCAAAAACTTTCCTCTCACCAAAGCGGTGGAGTGACCGGCTCCAACGTTCCGATAGAAATGACAACAGGTCTCCCGTAGATCGACCACTACGGAAGCCATACTGTCGATCATTTAAAAAGTGAATTGGTCTCTAATATTTCACAGGATGGTGGTTAACCATGGTCTCCATCACTTTGGAGAGTGCAGAGCAAATTGCGATTGGGCGGTAATTTTCAGGGTTGTTAGCCGCACCCTTTTTAGGGATTGGCTGGACATTGGTTTGTTTTTGCAAAGTCTTTTTTAACAAAGTTTGAGTGCGCCCCGGTAGGCTAGTTGGTAGCGTGTTGGCTTATCAGTGCGGGGGTCGTGGGTTCGATTCCCACCAGCGGCACTGGTCTGTTTTCGACACAACGCGCCGAAGGCCATAGTAGCTAGTGCTAGGTTAGGGTAATAGTATATAATTTGTAATTATATGATTATTAATTAATAAATTAGAACAAAAACAAAGTTTTTATATATTTGATTTTGCTATTTTTACAGTTTTATTTCTACAAGTGTATATAATATTAATTAAAATGAACAATTTTAAGGCGACTTTACATTTCTTATGTTTTTGACCCGTCAACCGATTATGGTCATATTTAATAATAGACTGTAAAAATAAATATCAAAAAACAAACTTGATCAACAATTTCCAAACGCGGTTGTACGCTGTCGAATAGGTAACGCATCCCGGTATTCCCGAGAAACGTTGCCTTTTCCCGTTCCCGCAATCCCAGTAATCCGGTCCAGAAATCCTGAGATTTTAAGAAAGCAATTTAAAATAAATAAATTAAGAAAGTAATTTAAAACATAAAATAAAAAAAATTGAATATTCCACAAATCGGATTGATTTTTATTTATCATAAACAGTTGTAAAATTGTTTAAAACATGTGTTTTTAAGAATTTTTACTAAATTCGACTTACTCTCGAATTCGACTATGACGCCAGTAATAGAGCCGATTTTTTTTAGCTGAATCCAGAGTCCCGGGAATTTCATTAACATTTCTGAAATTCCAGCAAAAGAAAACAAAAGTTAGTCCTCGTTATACAACATTTGATATAGGCAGACACTACCGCTAAAATACCGTAACCGATATAATACCCTTTCAACTAACCATCGCTATCGAACATAATTTAATTACCTTTACCTGAAAATACAGTCACCGGCATAACAAACATACCAATTTCCCTAAAATACCGTTACCGAAATAACTCTTTGGTCATTGTTTAAATACCGTTACCGAAATAATTGAATTATCATTGTACTTAAAATACCGTTACCGTTTCTGAAATAATTAAAATACCGTTATTGCTAAAAGCCTGTTATTGAAATGCAGATATTACCAACATTAAACGCTTTTCTCCCATAATTACCATTTCATTACACTGAGAGAATTATCAGCATGATATTAATTATTTTTTGCACTGAAGCAATGAATTTGTATTGAAAACTTTCATTAAATAAATGAAAAAAAAAAAAAAATCATAAGCCCTTTTTATTATTTTCAATAAAACTTCATTAGTCAGTTGAAAATATTCATTATTTATTTTTCACCATCATTTTCTTTGTGTACCTGCAATTTATTCGGACACCCTACTATACATACACAAATACGTAGTATAAACAAAAACCATTGCATATTTATTTACATTGAACTTTAATTTCTATTCAAATTACTCATACGTAATGGTGTACTAACTAAAAGTGTGTACAAGGGCACATCCATATGAATGTTTGTATACATATATCGGGTGTTTCATGTCAAGTGACCCAACTTTTGAAAACGACCGGTATGAAATTTCCACCAATTTTAGTAATATTGAATAGAAGTTTAGACACAATTTTTCAAAAAGATCGGTCAAGAACTCTCTGAGTTATAGGGGGTCAAAATTTGACATTTTGGTCAAACAGATGTTTTTTTTTCTCATCCATGTAACTTATTACCTATTGTTCTCAGCAAAATTTGTCCTAAATAGTTTAGATAGCTATTTCTTCAATCTTTCGCAAAAAAGTTTTTTGACTATTTTTTTTCAAAAGCAAAAACTTTTTTGACTTTTTTTTTCAAAATATGGCCAATTTTTTTTTTGCTCAAAAGAAAGCTTAGGTGTTTTCCTTTAAGAGCTTGTTGGTCGCTTAGAGGGATACGAGTGGGATATCTATCAAAATCAATGTTTTGTAACTCAAGGCAAATGTTTTTCAATTTTTAGCATATGCACTATTTTTAATTATTTCCTATTTGTGTGTCAGTGTCTAAACTACTATCCAATATTACTAACCCTGGTGGAAATTTCATCACGATCGGAAGACATCGTTTTAAAAAGTTAGGTCACTTGACATGAAACGCCCCATATATTTTTGTATGTAAGCTTATTCATTTGTATAGAAAAATAAGAAGAAACTTAACATGAAATAAAACAGAAAAATAAGAGAATAAATCGTATCCCGAATTGTTTCTGAAGTCATATGAAAATAAAAATTGCATGGATTTTATTTAAATATTGTATTTTTTTTTAAAAAATTTATTTAGTTGTTGCCCTCAAATGTTTGTTGTTTTAGAGCTGACAAAACCAAACACATTTTCATATAAAACAAGAATTACCCAAGGCCATATATACTCACAAGGAAGGTATTCCGATGAGGACCACCGAATCACCCAATAAAACTTGGGTATGTGATAGAGGTGACAAAAGTGAGAAATATTCGCTATGAACCATACCAACCCAATCGAATTTTTAGGGTTTAAAAATAGGATATCAATACTTTTTTGCCCCACTAGATAGATCTTTAAAATACTTTATTTGGCACTTAATACCCTAGTTGCATGTTTTTTTTTTGCACCACAATGAATAAAACAAAAAAAAAATTTTTGGTCACAATTGACCCCACGTTTTAACCCCTAAATATAGAATTGGGCAGCTTAAAAATAAAAAGATGTTATATATTTTTTCTGCTCTACAACGTATCCAAGTTTGATTGCAATCTGAGGGTCTGCGTTGGAATGCCTACCTTGTCAGTATAAAACATGCTTACCTACTCGAAAACGATTCAATTCAAATTAGATGTACTACATAAAAATTAAAACAGTCCCCTCTACTACTATGCAGTATAAATACTAACAAATACTCTGTTTTAATTGTGCTCATGTTTGTTTGCACATTGTGGTTAAAGTTGTGTTGTATGTAGTAGTAAATTAACACCACTCAAAAACAAACAGTAAAAATAAAACGTGGCTTGATTAGCGTATGTGGGCATGTAATTTTATGCGTTTATAAATTTTAGTTAGCTTGCAGTTGAATTTTTAACCCTCAAAGGGAGAATATAACACCAAAGACACTACAGAAAAATATCTACCACCTGAGAAACCGCCTATATGCTCAGCGTCACTCATTAAGAACACGTCATTTTATAGAGATCCAACGGACCGCGATTTTCTATTTGGTTTATTTTATGCTTGATACATCCATGCTTTGGACAACATTCATGTTAATTTTTTTACATTGCTCTTAATTGTTTTCTTCAATTCTGCTTCTGTGCATTTCGCTTCCCAACCATTTTCATACGTCCTCAATTGGACGTGCTTTTGGGACGCTTAGAGGATTTGCGTATTTCAGTATAAAAAATATATTATTTTGCATTAAGCCATTCTGAAGTGTTTTCGGCATAATGACAGCTTGCTTAATCTGACAAAAAATAATATTTCGTATTTAGAGTGTATATCTCTGATAAAATTTTCCAATTGTACTAATTATTTATTAATGTAAACATCCTCGTTTACAGCCATTGCTTTTGAATGCTGGATATAAATTTGTGATATACACTGAGAGAATTATCTGCATGATCTCAATGAATTTTTGCATTGAATCTATGAATTGTCACTGGAACTCGTCCATTGCAGCTTTTCTTTTAAATAATGCAGTTTTTCATAAAATTTAATAAAATTTATTTATTAAAAATATCATACGTCTAATGAACAAGTTTCATTAAAAACAGTTTCATTAAAACTGTGAAGTTTTTCACGAACTTTAAGGAATTTTTCATTCGCATTGTGAAGAAAACTTCATTTGTTTAGTGAACAAAATGTCATAAAACTCGTCCAAGGAATTCTCTCTGTGTACCTATGGCTGAAATGGCTGCCCACACTAGCACTTTTGGTTCAAACTTCCCTTTGGCCGAATACCGTACCTTGTCACGATTTTTTTTTTCAAATCATCAGAATAAAATCCAAAATCAAAACTTTCGTTGTTCCAAGCAAAAGAAAATTAGTTTTCATCATCTAGAATTATTTGAACATTTTTTTAATGAAATTTTCTTTCTAATGTATCGCCATAAGACTCCTTGCATTACTTTACACGTTACTTCACTGATGAATTTTACAGGCGATGAGAATAAAAGTAATGCGTGGACTCATTACCTTTTAGGGGGTAAAGTAACTGGTTACTTATATGGTTACATGGTAGGAAAAAGTAATGTGTCTACAAATAGATTTTCATAAAAAAAATGCATAAAAACTTTGTTTACAGATATTTTTTTTTAAATTAAATAAATAACTTCTTTTTTTTTATTAAATAATTAACGTGGTCATGCTGGGATTCGAACCTGGGGTCTCTGGTATTTAACAATTAGTTAGGCGAGAACTCTACCAACTGCGCTATCGATACATATAATATTTTATTGCTTAAAATGTAAATGAGTTGTTGTACTTCGTGTTTTCGTTCGTGATACGAAATATACACCTTACCCTCATGCTTACAAAAAATCACAAAGTAATGTGTCTATAAATAGATTTTCAAAAATATATCTTAATAATTACTTTACGTTTATAATTCATGCATTATGTAATTGATGATCGGTAAGTCATTATTTTATGTTTTGAAGTAATGTAAAATGTAATGATGTATCATTACAAAGTAATCCAGGAGTATTCAATTATCAGTAACTCATTACTTCTTGTTGGAAAAAAATGATACAGGTAATGAGTACACATTACCAACAAAGTTTTGCTGGGTATATTTGGGTACTGTCTTCCTCTGGTAGTGTTTCACGTTCATTTGGAGTATTTGCGAATTGTTTCCTGGGAAACGTGAAATTTTCTGGCCAACTTACGATTTGATGCCCCAATGTGATTAACCACCGATTTTTTCAATTTAACAAGCTCAGATGCGGTAAATTTTTCAACCACTTTCATTTTGAATTTTTTCACATTTGAATATTTAAGATAATGCTTGTAATATAAGATATTATTGACATGCATTTTGAAAAAAAAAACCTGCCTGCTTAGCAGTAATTTATGATTTAATTTTACCCATTTAGTCAGTTGGCATAGGTTAGACGGTTGAAGATTTTAATTTTGTACATTTTCACTATTAAAATATTTAAGAAATTTAAATAGATTTTTAAGTTTCTTCTTGAAAAATATTATGGTTTAAGGCGATTTTTTAAAATTGTCGTTTTTTTTTTAAATTGTCATTAACCTTTAGAAATAGCAGAAAAAAGCTACTACAAATAAGTCGAAAATGCTAAACTGCTAAAATTAGCGTATTTGTGTTTGCCACATTTTAGTGGAAAATTCCAAATCCTAATACATCAGCTTATAAGCTAACTGTTTTGACATTTTATCTCTATAAATAACAATGAAAATGAATTTATTCAAGTTCAAGGCCATACTCCATATTTCTTTATTAGGATATCGTCCTAACAAATAATCTATAGAGTTTTTTGTTTTCAATTTATTAATTGACTACCTTCAAGAATTTGTTGATGGTTCCACTTCGGGGATTTTCTAGGTCCCCATCATCAGAACAAGTTTAGAAAGCAGTGGCTACCTCATTCACAAACTCAAACACTTATATATCCCATTTGTTAAAACAAATGAGAATTAAGTTGAGAATGAAAATAAAATTTCCACTAACAATTAAAAAATTGAAAACATTTGATTTTGTATACACTCTGTCTTTGACAGAGATAATATATACATTTTTCGTTTATATTCCACCTTTGTTACTTTTATTTTAAAATAAAATACAATGAAAATCCCCGAAATGGAACCATCAACAAATTCTTGAAGGTAGTCAATTAATAAATTGAAAACAAAAAACTCTATAGATTATTTGTTAGGACGATGTCCTAATAAAGAAATATAGAGTATGGCCTTGAACTTGAATAAATTCATTTTCATAACAGAATTATAGGTCGAAAAAAACATAATTTTTATTTTTTTAAATAATAATTATAACAAACTTTTTTATAAATAACAATTTTAAAAACAACTCAAAAGGTCAACATTAGCGAACATGTTGCCTAACATTTTTAATTTACAAATAATAAAAAATTTTCCAGGATAGTCCAAAATATTTAAAATAATTCCTAAAATATTTAAAAAAAACTAAAACTTTTATACACTTAGTATACTATGTAGGTACGAACCACTGCAAATGTTGTTAAAAACAAATGAAATTTCAATTAAAGAAAGGACGACTTTTCAGTACATTCATTTGTTTTTAATGTTCAGAAAATGAACCACAATTGTAGTAAAAATGAACCACATGTTAGTAAAAAATAAACAAACATTTACTTTTTCTATTTTTTTTAAATAACAAAAAAACTACTGTAAAAAATTAATGCAAAATCATAAAACAGTCATTTGATGTGGTTTGTTTTTTTTCAAATGAACTACACGATTAGTAAAAAATTTAATATAAAGAAACATTATTACAATCCAAACAACTACATATTTTTAAAGAAGAAATTCCCTGAGTGTAGTAATCAAAAAAATTAAAATATTCCAACTCATTCCACAATCTGCGCAGCGCACACAAACGCTGATCGTCCTTTTCCTACAGAGAGAAAAAGAGCTGTTGTTATATGAAATCTGAATTGACCTTTAGATGCTACACCAAAAATTATTTAAATAAAACTTGTTTTCCTGTTTTAAAGTGAACCATTTGGAATATAGAGTGGTCGGAAAAAATAAAATGTTTTCAAAAAACTTATAAAGTAATTTTTTTTAACATACAATTAAAAAGCATTTTTACCTGATGTGAGAAAAATGGTGCAAATAAGGTTCGGTTTATAGAAACCAAATAAAAAATTATTAAGTTTTCAAAATGTTGTCTTTACTAAACTGCAATATTTTATTTATTAATAATTTTTTAACGGGCCACGATATATCGAACAATTTTTATAGCTTTTTTCGTAGCTCAAAATACTTTTTCAGTGTGTGTGTTAAAAAAAATATATTTTTATTATTTTTTACAAACTTAATTAATACCTTAATAACTTTCTAGCGGTTCGCAATATATCGAACATTTTTTACCATTATTGTCAGTTGGTAATACCCTTGTATTGTGTGGTATGAACAATATTAGTTTTAAAAGTTTTTTAAAATATAGAGTTTTCCGTCCACACGATAGCCGTCCACACGATAGGTGCAATTTAAAAACTGGGCAAAATTTTTTTTTTTTAATTTTATTTTTTATAAATTTCATATAATCGCTTTTTGCTCTGTAGTAAAAGGAACTCCAAATCACAGTTTTTGGCCAGTTTGGGTATGTGGAAGAAGTTGAAATATAAAAAAAATAATTCCGCCATTTTTTTTATTAATGTAAAAACCGTAAAAAAAGTGAAGATATCTCAAATTGAAATTTTCGTGACAAAACTCTACGAAATATATAAACAAGATTTGATATTTTTCATATTTCTTTATTTATTAAAATTGTTAAAAAAAACAACTTTATCATATTACCTATAGGGTTAACAAAACTGAAATATTAAAATAAAAAAACTGTAGATTTTCGGCAGCAGCGATTACGTATTACATCATGATATCTATAGAATATTTTCCATAATAGAAAGCAGTAAATGAAAACTTTTTATTAGGTCACTCGGTATAGAATCTGTATTGTACATTTAAACAAGTATGTGTATATTTAGATGAATATTAAAGAGGATTATTTCCTATATGAACGAACATGTTGTTAGGAATGTTATATATATTTTTTTTATAATGCATTGATTCATATGCATACAAGTAAAAACAATTTCTTTTAAATAAAATTACATATACAAAGAAGTGGTGCCACATTGAAGATGATAAGCCCTATTCAAATTTTCAAATGTGTCACTTAAATACATGTTTTTTCTTGAAATTGTTGTCGACACGAGAAGCATTTTAATATGTAGTTTAATAAATAGGACAATGAATCTTAAAAACGTTTTGTTTTTCAACAATATTTTTTGTAATAATTTAAAAGAAAATTGTATAGTTATAAAAGTCTAAGATGTTAAGTTGTATACAACAATATTGAATTAATTAAGTAATGACATTTACAATAAAACACAGACATTTGTGGTCTGTTCCCTAAATTGAACCTTTCGTTTTTTTCGTGTTGTTGCATAAATATGACAAAACTGTCAACTGGCATCGAATTTAATTCCCGCCATCTCTTTTTAAAAAAGTTTCGTCTTTCTTGGTTTTATTGTGTCGTTTATACAAACGCAACATAAAGTGTAATTGTTTGTAAACATTAAAGGAAACATGTTTTGAAGAATTTTTATTTTGTAAATGGTAAGAATTTTATTCACAATTTTCATAAAGCTAACTGATTCAATTAACAAATATAATTAATAAAACTAAAATGTGACAAATTAAATTTTCATAAAATTCCCTAATGTTCTTATCTTTTTGAGTTGTTTTCAAGTTTTAGTAACTTTTAAATGGTTTACGCATCACTTTAACTATTCTTGTATATTTTTGACAATTTTTCAATATGTTTCAAAAAAAAAAAAAAAAACAAAAATAAAACTATAAAAGTTATAAAACTATATCTGAACTGATACAAACTTATACAATAGTTGTATGTTTTGCATTAATTTCATTAACTGCAAATACGGGTTTTGCTTCAACATTTTTAATCCTTTCAGACATTAGTCACTTGCAATAAGTTCATGACTATATAATTTGTAGAAAATTTCTTTTCACTTGGAAATTTAAGTTCATTAAAAAAATTTTATTGAAATTATTTAAAAAAATAAGTTGTTTGTAAAAAGAAAATGTTGAGAAAATTGACAAACATTTTATGAGATTTTGAAGCTAACAAAATAACTAACGCGAAAAAAACTCTAAAACCAAACATTAGTAGTTATGTTACAAATGAAAAAAGTTCTTTTTTTATACAGAAATTAATAATTTTTTGAAATAAGTGGCTTTTAGTGGTCCTACATCTTGTTGTGTATGTTATAAGATGTAGAAATTTAAAAATAAGAAGAGAATCAATTTGCGTATTCAAATGAAAAAAATCAGAGGAAGTTTCTTAAGGGGTTACTAGCTTTAGAAATCAATAAAAACTACAATATTTAGGGAATAATAAAAAAATAAATAAATGGTTTATTTAAACAAATTTTTGCGATAGAAAAACACAATAAAAATAAAAACACATTCTAAAAATTATAATTTAGAATTCGGACTGCCATGTCAACCCTGGTAACTATTTCATTATAGACCTTTTTTTTAAAGGCAAAATCGGGTGCCATCGTGGAGCCCTGGAAACTCATCTGGAAAAAACTTTTAATTTTCTTTTCCACACACGAATAAATTTTTTAGTACCTACCGCTGCCGAATTTTTAAATTTTTGATTTGTATTAAAACGGCACTAGGGTAAACTCAAAAATTAAAAAAGAACCCCAAAAAAATCACTGTTTTATTTAAAAAAAAAAAAAACTACTCAAAAATTTAAAAGTGTATCTACGTTAGGGATTTAATTTTTTAGTCCTCTAGAAAACAAAGCAATTTAAGACTGCACAGTGGCACCTGATTATCTTGTTTTTAGCAAAAGCATTTAAAGTAGATATTTCTCCCGTATAATATAGGGCACGGAGGTTGTTTAACAAGCAGTAAATTTTTTATTTCTTCAATTTGTTCACCCAAAAATTTCTAAGAATATAGAAAAAGGTTCAAACTATTAAAATAGGACACAAAAAAAAATTTGAATCTAGTAAACCCCTTAAGTCGACTTAAATGCTTTATCAAAAGTCGACGTAAATAATTATAAACAAGTAATAGGCCAACTGTGGATTTCCGATATCAAATGTTATTTTTCAAAGTGTGACAATTTATAAAATTTATGGGATCCAGTTTGGATGTTTCATAAACAAATTTTTATTTTTACCATATTCCGCACAAGTTTTAAAAAGATGGCCCTTCAAAAGATCGCTTTATATTTTTTTTATGTAATTGAAATAATATTAGATTAACTAGATATAAAACCATTCAGTTATTTTTTTACTTTTTTATACAAATTTTGCACAAGTTTGAAAGAAAATTCTCATAATCATTAGAAATTTATAAACATTCATGTACTTTAGAAGAACATTAAAATGATGCTTTAAGAATTTTCACAGTATTATAAAAATTGGATAAATGGGAGATATTTTAAGTCTTTGTTTTCAATATGTGTTATTTCAAAAGTATTAGAATTCCGGGCAAGACCGGGTTCAAACAGCTTATATAGCTAAAAAGTAAATTTTCGACTTCCTTATTTTTATATATAGCTTAAAAGTTAATGCTAAACCTATAACGCGATAGACAAACGTAAAGCCAGGACTTTAATTATCTATCTTTACGACATACGAAAATGACATACGAAAATGAAATGACACATAACAACTTTTATATACCAGAGACGGTTAACTTTGACTCAATTTACAACACCCTGTGTTAAAACAGTGTGCCCAGAAAAATTTTTCTTAAAGTTTAAGTTCCCTCCCAAATTTTTAAACACTTTTTCCCGATTGGATAAGTAGACTAGATGGTGCATTATAATAATTTTTGAACCACTGCGCGCTGATTGGCTAGAAAATTATTTTATCAAATTGTTTCATTATTTTAGAAGTTGAACTCAACTTTTTTATGTTTGAAACCACTGTGCAACGCTATAACCAAAAAAGATTATTTTTAACATTCATAAAAGTCGAGTTCGTTACCATTACCAACAAAGCACCATTTCTACATTCAGATGGTAATTAATTAACCCTAAAAAGATGTTAGAAAAACAAGCTTCCTATCGAATTATACATTTTTGCAAAAAAAAAGTCGATTAATAGACTTTTACTTAGATAAAAGGCGAAAAGTCTAAAAGTCGACGTTAAGTCGAACAGTTAAAGTCTAAAGTTAAAAAGTCGACTTTTAAATTTTTTACTAAAGTCGCAAAGTCGACTGTTTGTTGCAACTATATGACCTTAGAATATTCCTTAACTATCTTAAAAAATTTCTAGTTTTAAAACAATAATTGAGCGTTGTGGTGTAATGGTTAGCGCGTTGGACTGTTACACAGATGGTCACGGGTTCGATTCCCGGTGACGACAACATCAATTTAGAAAAATAATAGGTATGAGTTTTCTATCACTTATATGTATCGCTGCGCCCACCTTCGGTGTTCCCATAGCACTTAACCCCACCGAAGTAAAATAATGAATCAGGGCTATGAAACAAAAAACCTTCAATAAATTCGCCAACTCTACATCAGGTGGCGAGCAACAACTGTTCTAAGACTTATCTACTCGCGCAATTACAGTGTTGCCATGTTTGTAGCCCTTCATCTTTCACCACCTTTCATCTCTCCACTATCCTCTTTCCAAAGAAAGCAGCACATTAATTAATAGGAAGAATTTCCTGAGTGTTGCTTCTCTTTTTAAAAAAAAATAAAAAAAAAAAAAAAAATTTAAGATAAATCAATATTAACATAAATTTCAGTTTTAAAATATCAGTCAATATAAGAAATGAAAACATTTTTAAACATTTTTTTCTTTTTAATTTTAGAATATACTTTTCATAAGTATGCAATAAACATCTCAAATTAAATTGACTTAATTGGAACAAAAAAAAAAATAACAATAATTTTATGTGAAATTGCTTTTCGAAACAAAAAATCAAACATAGTTAGAACACAATTTGATTCAAGGCAATAAACCTTATATTTATACAAAACGTAAAACATTTTTATTAGAAATTTCTGCTACGTACCATATGCAGCAAACACTTTACTTATAAATATTTTCATGTCTTTATGCCAATTTTTTTTGGTATATCCTCAATTTCATAAATAATCCTTTCATTTTAACTTGTTTTATTTTTTTATTTTATTTTAAACATAACTACAAGTGAAAATCAAATTTCTTTATAAGTTAATTCATTTATTACATTGACTACAAATTTATATAGAAAATTTTTTTGATTACATTTGATGCATACACAAATTACAAAAACCTCTATTTTTATTTCAAAATTGTCCTTGAACTTATTTCCTTCCACAAACTTTCTACACTAACTATTTGCTCTTCTTCATCAATGATACTATAATGTTTAATATCTATCCTATTTTCATATATGAGGCTTTCCATACAAACTGCCCAGCTGAAAAGGAGTATATCGTATAAACGCTAAACTTACATTTTTGTCCTAAATGATACAAATAAAATATGGAACAACCTGCATTGTTCTGTTAACCGATTGATAACAGCGGCCAACCGTTGGTTTTTTTTTTTTTTACGTTGAACCCCCTACTAATGCATTGCATTGTGTTGATATCAGGAAAATAGGTTATGGGGAGGAGGAAAGAGGGAGTAGTGTTTGTGGACATTTGACTTGCATTTTTCTAAATTGTAATTTGCAGGGAGACAACTCCACATACGAAAAGAAACCCAGCTGAACCACAAATTACCAAATAATGGGTAAGGTAACGTATATACATTAGGGTGATAACTTTTTTTGGACAACATTCTCCCCAGGGGTTTTCTAATGGCAAATATTGTATTAATGATAAAAAAAACTATTTCAGTTCAATTTGGTAAAAAAACTTTACGCACCGACAGCGATTTCTAAAATGCCTTTAATATATTTTTTTTAAATTTTTTTTAATAACAATTTTTTTTAAAATATGGTTTATACATATGTAAGTAATCAAATGTGGAAGAAAACTATTCCATTGACTCGAAAACGGACTTTACTATTGAAATCAGCATGCCTTAATTATATAGATGTGATGGTCAGACGTATAGATTATATAGATGTGATGGTCAGACGTTGAGGCATCAAAAATTTTTTTTTTAAATTTGTTTGATTCAAAACTTTAACGCGTTTGGTGCGTAACCTTTTTTAACGATAGCGAAAAACTAAAAACGCAGTTCTTAATATTTGTCCATGCCCTACACGATTTTGTCTGGGGAGATTTGATATTTGCAAAAAATGCAGAAAGTTATTACCCTAATATACATAGGGCTTCACGCATTGCATTACACCTTACTTCACTGATGAATTTTACAGGCGATGAGCCTAAAAGTAATGGGTGGACTCATTGCCATGTAGGGGATAAGTAACTGGTTACTTAAATGGTTACTTGTTTTGAAAAAGTAATGTGACTATAAATAGATATTCATAAAAAAAATTTATAAAAAAAATTATTACGAATATTTTTTTTAATTAAATATATAACGTGATCACGCTGAGATTCGAACCTGGGATCTCTGGTTGTTCGTTCTTGATATCAAAAATATACAACTTACCCTCATGCTTACAAAAAATCACAAAGTAATGTGTGTAATGTGTAAATAGATTTCCAACAGAAAAATTTTATAAATTACTTTACATTTATAATTAATGCACTATGTAACTAATGATCAGTAAGTCATTATTTTAGGTTTTGAAGTAATGTAAACGGTAATAAGCTATCAATTATCGGTAACTCATTACTTTATGTTTAGAAATAATGCTGAAGGTAAGGAATATGCATTACAAAGTAATGGATTTTGTAACCCTTTATCGGTAACGTATTACTTTTTATTGGGAAATAATGATATAGGTAAGGAGAACACATTACAAGGTAAAGCATTACTTTATCACACCCATTACCAACGTTTTCCTGCGTAATGTAAAAATAACAAAAACTTTCTTAAAATACACGAATATTAGTTAATTTTACATAAGATTTCGTAGTTTTGAGATTTTTATCATGGATTATTATGATTGTGAAAACCTAAAATGTTCAATTTACTCTCAAGTAATATTTTTTACATTTTTTTTTTTGTGTTTTATTTTTATGTACTTTGAGAGTAGTTTTCTTATTTTTATTTAGTTTTTAACCTCCGTATATTTACGAAATAAAGCAAGTTTATTATTTTAGCTAGGTTCAATATTGAATCCAGGGGGGACGATGGTGGTGGCAGTGTACCCGAGACACCCGAAATAAAAAAGGACCACTGATTTTCCATTATATTCAACCCATTTTGATATTTATTTTTAAACGTTGTTTAACTAACCGATACAAGTAGTAAAAACAACAGATAGTCTTTTAAACACCCTTTAATATTTAACGGAAAAATCGTAAAAAAAAACTATTTTTTCCACTGTTTTTAAATTTAAAAGTCTTTTTTTGAGATTACAAAACAGAACACAAGCCATTTAAACAAACTGTTTTTGTTAACAAATTTATGGGAATTATTAGACTTTTTTTTAAATATAAAAAATAAATTAAATTCAAAAGTTAACTGTGAATATTTAACTACTACCGAAAGAACGTATATTTCTATAGTTTGTTTTTTAAACTACCGATAGAAAAAGTTGAAAAAAAATATTTCTATTGATTTTAATTGATTTTTCATTTAAAAACAAACTTTACAAATAAACTTGAATCGCTAACAGAAAATATATTGTGAGTGTATTCAAATGCTACAATGGATTTTTAAAAGTAATATCACCTGATTTGTATATTACTTTATATATTCAAATGTTATTGCGGCTATTTGACCGTTATATGTGCTGATTTGCATGTTATTCAAATGTTATTACGACTATTTGATTCTTACTTAGGCTGATTTGCATATTTCTTTATATATTCGAATGTTATTGCAAACATTTAGATTTTACACTGGCTAAAACTCCATTGAAAACGCCAAAATACATGTCACTGTGTCTCGACAATTTACTAATGCATTTTATATTTTATTTATCAAATTACCATTGACGTTTTCTTAATATCGATAATAACTTCCGATTTACCAAAGTTTTTTCTCATTTACTATAGAAATTTAACTTTGGTATTAGCTGAACTTCAGTTTTTCCGTCTAATATTAATGTGATATTTGCCGAAATTAACCTTGAAATGCTGTAGTAAGCATATAGGTAACCACATATTTTTTGATTTTTCGTAAGTTGTTTAGTAATGCTTTATCATTATTTGACGTGACACTCATATATATTTAATATCTTATTTTACAAAGGCCAATATACAAAAAGATATTGATATACACTAAAAGTTCTATAAGTGTCACATACCTTATTAATTTTTTTTTTTTTAAGAAGACTTACAGAGTTTACACTTGTAGCATAATATGAATCATTTTTTTCAAAATTTTTTTTTTTTATGATGTGAGCAAGATTATTCAATTTCAAAATCATGTTATTTAATTAATTTTTTAAAATTTATAAGTAAAACATTTAAAAATTGCAGAGTACGGCAAAACTGATTTATGGTCCTAATACTATAGTCAGAAAGTGTTGTTGTTTATTTAATAAACAATAAAAACACAGTGTATGATGACTAGAGATTCTAGCCTATACACGAACAAAGTTTATTAGTTAAAAATGTTTATTTTTGATTTGAATCATCGGGTAAATAAAACAATACGAGTAAAGCATTGATCTTTTTCCTTCAAAATTTGGGTAAAAATATTCTACCCCTTCTACATTGGTTCTCTGAGGCTTTTCGGTGACGCGAAATGAAACATGTAAGGACCTGTCAGTAGATAAAGTCTGCTTTAAGTTACCGGACAGAAAACTTTTTTGATTAATAAATAAACATTGCACGGTTTTTTTGTTTAATAAAAAACAAATGATTTTGAACTTGAATAATCTTGCTCACATCATAATTTATGATAAAAGATCGGAAAATATAATTTTGGTTTTAATTTTTTAAATTTTAAAAGAAAAACATTTAAAAATTTTTTTTTTTTAAGTAAAAAATTTTTTTGAACCTTTAATGCGAGGTGACTATTAATGTACTGTGTGAAGCAATTTTTCAGACAATTAAGTGAGGGGTGACAATTAAAGCATATCGACAATTAAAGTTGGTGACAATTATAGAACTTTAAGTGTATATGTTACCATATAAGAAACATATAATATTTGGCTATGCATGACACCATATATAATCACATGTTATAATATATTTTAAGATGGAAAAACATAAGAACATAACATATATTTTTTTTTACTCTGTAAATTAATCATTTCATAAGTAGATACAATTTAATCTCAAAATATTTTATTCGATCCACTTTAGATCTTAAATAATACCAGGGAATATATTGGGATCTATTAGGATCTTATTTAAATATTATTGGATCCCCCAATTTTGAAAACAATTATGATCTAATTTAATTCCGTAATATATTTGAGATTAGATATTATTGGACACCCCAATTTTGGATTAAATACCAACTTACACTGAGGAGCATAAGTGTATCACAAACCAACAACTATCACTTTAACAACCTATAATTTCTATAAATTTTACTCAAATGCAATCAAATTTTTCATATTATGTTTGTACAAGTGTCTTCTCGGTTTCAAAAAGGTTTTATTAAGATCTGATCACAACAATACACGAAGGCATAATGTAAATAAATCAAAATGATACAGTTTTGCACTCACTATTTATTTTTATATTTTTAAAACAATAATATATTTTTAAAAACTGGTCCAGTAACCCTTTGCCTTCTTAAGCTCCTGGAAGCTATTAGGTAGACTTTGTTTGTGCCTCTGCACTAATTCTGGAGGAATCGCCTACCACACTTCCTTCGTCCACTCTCACAACTCGTTCACGCCTTTTGGAGGACTGGCATATTTTGCAAGCTGCGATTTGACGTGACTCCACAAATTCTCGATCGAATTCATATCCGGAGATTGTGGAGACCACGTCATCACACCAAATTTTTGCTTTTTGAGCCAGTCTTTCACTACATCTGCGGTATGTTTGGGGTCATTGGTTTGCCGAAAAATTACTTTTTCAGCAGCAAGACCCATTTTTTCCACTACATCAGGAAGATTTTGTTGCAGGATGGACAAATATTGTTCCTTGAGCATAATTCCATCGATGCTCCTACTAAAATACTAATACTGAAAACAGAAATTTTTATATTAATTTTCCATCAAGGACAGAACTACAACATCCCTGATCGAAAAAATTTCATACAAATGTTTTATTTTCCGAAATAAAAAACTAATTTTGATAGCAAAAATAGGATTTTAATCGTAATACAGAACTCAAATTATTCAAAAATTTTTTTATTTCTTAAAAAATTGTTTTTTTTTATCGATACAGAAAGCTTCACCGAGGAATTTGGATTAGTTTTGGGGAAAATAATCGTTGAATTGTGAGCTTCATATATATTTCAATTTTTCTATGCTAAATTTAAGTAGGGTACGTAGGCGTATGAAGAATAAAAAATACATACCCAGCAAAACCTCGGTAATAGGTTGGTATTGCGGAACATGTTACCTGGTAATAAGTAAAATTCCTTACCCTTGTGTAACTTAGAGACTTTTGGTAATACTGACTGCCCATTAGTAATACTAAATTGTTTATATGTTATTATTAGTTTGATTCTATACAAAATTATATTTAAACCTCAAAAAAAGCCTTTAAAATTCATATTATTTTATTATTCTTTGGAACATCGTCAGTCAAACAAGGGTGTATTAGAAATAATTGCTTTCTTTTTGTGGGCGCTGTGGTGTAACGGTTAGCGCGTTGGACTGTTACGCAGATGATGCCGGGTTCGATTCCCGGTGACGGCAACATCAATTTAGAAAAATAATATGTATGAGTTTTCTATCCCTTATATGTATTGCAGCTCCCACCTTCGGTGTTCCCATAGCACTTAACCCCACCGAAGTAAAATAATTAATTAGGGCTATGAACCAAAAAGCTTCGCCAACTCTCCATCAAGTGGCGAGCAAAAACTGTTCTATGACTTATCATCTCGCGCAATTACAGTGTTGCCATATCTGAAGCCCTTCATCTCTCCACTATCCCCTTTCCAAAGAAAGCAATACATTGATAAATCTTTGCCATAGGTCCCTACTCTTCAATAGAAAGAAAATAGACAAGTTTATAAGTGTATTTATTTACATAGATATAAATAAATCTGCTAACGAGATGAGAATTTCATTTCAGAAATTTTGTAAAATTCAAGCTATAAAAAAGCATTTGGTATGTTAACACCACTTTAACCCATTTTTTTTGCTCTTTGGGAACATGGGCGAAATTGATCAATTGAATATAACTCAAATGAGTTATTGTTTAATTAAAAAATAATTCAGTTAAAGAGCTATCAATTTATAATTGAATTATCATTTTTCGTTTTTCGCGAAATTTCAGCAATTAAAGTTATTGAGTCCCTGGTTTTCGTGATTGAAAGTGGGTTTTATTTTTTTGTGGTAATAGAAATTTTTGCTGGGTATGATAAAAGTATACACAGAAATATTGAAATATATTTGAAGGGCCTATTGTAAAAACTTGATAAGCCACATTTACTGTTTTATGCATTTTCTCTATTTTCTAGGCATCTTTTGATTAATATTTGATATACAGTTACGGACTTAAGTATAGGCACAGGCGTAATTTTAAAAGAAACTGCTGTTTTATTTATATGAGAAGCACGAAATATTTATTTTATGAATTTATTATAGGTATAAAACTTATACATTAAAATAATAACCATGAAAATCAAATATATTTTCTTTGCAAAAAAAGTTTTTTTAAATAATACATTAAAAAATTCATTATTTTACTGGACAAAAGTATAGGCACAACTATTTCTACAATAATAAAAACTACTTTGAACATTTATCTAATATTTAGTTGGCAGTCCCTTTTGCTTAATAACGGCCTTAAGCCTATTTGGCATGGAGTGGACTAACTTTTTAGTTATATTTTCGCCTATGTTATGCCTTTCTTCCACTAAAACTGTTTTCAGCTCAGTTCTATTTAAAATTGCGCGTTTTCTGATTCTTCGCTCCAATTCCTCCCACAAATGCTCAATGGGGTTTAAGTCTGGGGACTGTGGGGGTGTGGCAAAACATGAGCCGTATTAAATGCAAGCCACATTTTTACGTCATGGGCTGTGTGTTTCGGGTCGTTGTCTTGCTGGAATGTAAAATCTTCAGGTAAGTTTAGCTTTTCTGCACTTTTTTTGACATTTTCCTTTAGAATGTTAAGGTAAACTGTCTTGTCCATTATCCCCTCAATAAATACGAGCTCTCCCAGACCCGCAGAAGACATACAGCCCCATACCAAAACACCTCCGCCACCATACTTTACTGTTGGTAAAAGATTTTTTGCTTCATATGCAGTGTTACGCTTTCGCCAAACCCTAGCGTGTCCATCAGATCGGAAAATATTAAATTTACTTTCGTCTGTGAACAGTACCTGATCCCAGAAATCGCAATGCCTATTTTGAAATTGTTTGGCATAGTCCACTCTCTTTTTTTGATTAGCTGTAGATATCCAAGGTTTGCGTCTAGCCACACGTGAGTTATACCCAGCTTCATGTAACGTTCTTCGAACTGTTTTTGGGTGTACATCTTTGCCAAAATCTTGTTGTATCTCTGCGGCAACTTGAGAAGATGTTATTTTTGGATCACCTCTTACTTTTCGTACGATTTGAACACGTTCTCTCTCAGTTAATTTGTGAGGACGACCACAACGACTTGCATTTTCAAAGTTTGTTTCGCCTTTGAACCGATTTACAATTGTCCGTATGGTAAAACGGCTGCGGCTGGTTATGCAAATGTAAAATTACTTTGCGTTGAGATTCAGTCGTTTCACTTTGTTTAGGACACATTTTAAAAAGATTATAAACAAAATTAGTATTTTCTAAATTTTTGCAACTTTTCAATTACCTAAATCAATAAAAAATTAATAACGGAATATAACAGCATGTGTCAAATGTAAAATTGTTGCCAGATTATTAAAATTAAGATAAAGGGATAGATGCCTAAAAAAGTGTGCCTATACTTTTGTCCATTGCATTTTTGAACTTTTTGTACTTTTTATCTGGCAACGGACTAACTCATCTTACTACACGAATAAAACTGCTGCAATCTTGAAATATACAGCAGACTGTAATAGATTAATAGTAATATTAATATAAAAAATATTCCTTCTGCTTTTAATGCAATCTTTAAATGCTACATGGCTGTTGTGCCTATACTTAAGTCCATCACTGTATGTCTTGCTTAAACTCTTATTGCAAGTACCTAGAGTATAAACGTCCTGAAAAAGTTATAATGGTTGCATTTTTTTAACCTCTGAAAGGCAAAAGCAAACTTAAATCAAAATGTGGCTTATTAAGTTTTTACAATAAGCCCTTCATTTGAAGTACAATACTCAACGAATATTTTCTTCAAAACTAATGCGAGTTACACTATGAAACCATATAGTTCGATAAAAACATCTTAACCTTTTAAAAGATATAATATATTATATGCTTATTTTCAGATAAATCGAGTTTTGTATTATGCCTTCTTATGCCATACATGGCCATGCCTAATTCGCCATATTTAAAAAAAAAAGAAATTAAAAAGTTGTTCCATTGTTTATTTGTTTCTTATAGGAGAACAAATACTGTTACCTTGACATCATTCTGTTTTCTGTAGCAGGGTAATTGGCTCGCATAGCCTCATATATAAAATTTATTTTTTCAGCTAACATATTTTAATATATGAACCAAACAGGCCTGTTAATATTTATATCTAATATATGTGACAAACCAAATGATGATGACAGAAAGACAAATGTCCTAAAGATTTTAAAATACGTATTTGTTTTTTTTTTTTTTTTGAAATCTGTTAGAAGTTTATCAAGTAAAAGAAATTATTATAAATTGTTTCTAAGCTCAATTTATATTATTTAACAGCCTAAAAATATCTGATCATACAATTTTTTACTTCTGTAAAAACAGAGTTAAAAAATATATATCGCTCATTTACTTCAAGAACGTCACAACTCAAAAAACATGATTTTTGAGTTATGACGCAGAATTATGCTTTATATCACGTATCATATTGAGTAAAAAAGTCGTATTGATATCTTGTATACTCACCTCTTGAGAGAAATTATGTCGTTATTTTTTTCTTCATGGTGGAAATAAATTGAAAACTTTAAACTCGTTTTCTACAAAATCAAAATTTTTGAGTTATGACGTTATTGAAGTAAATGAGCGACATGTTTTATAACCTCTTGTACAACAAAACAAAATTTTAAAAAATCATTGTAATCATTCATATTCCACTTAAAAAGCTGCAAAATAAAAAAATGGTTTCCGGTACAATGCTCTGGTGCAGGGCTGGAAAAACTATAGCACGCGTGCCAATCCCAGGACTAGATCCAATTTAGTCTACAAATATAAAGTTCGATCTTTACACACAACTTAGTAAACTTTGTCATCTAATTAGATCCAATTATATCTAAATAAATCCAATGAGATATTTAGGAGACTATCAGTAACTTAGTTAGATATTATTGTAAAATTTTTAGATACATTTGGATATAATTAAGTCCAGTGATGTAATTTGATATTACTGGATATTCCAATTTTGAGATGAAATTGAATAAGATAAAACATCGATCTATATCCAATAAGATATGATTTAATTTTTGACATGTAACTTATATTGATCGGATATTAAAAATATAGTACACAAAATTTAGTAAAAAGTACCAGGGGTATAATTTATGTTTAAATAATCAAATGAAAATTAACATCCTGAGTAAAAATGACTGTATATTAGGATGGCTCTTAAAATAATGACTTATCGATTTTCGTTCATTATACCCCCAGGTTTATAGAAAAGGGTTCCAAATGGAAGAACTCGATTTTTTTCAAAGTGGTAACCCATGTCGTTAAAACGGCCGAAAATGACGCATTTTGGAAAAAAGTGTATTCCCGACGAAAAAAGTTCCGATATAATCATATATAATTATATATAGTATCACATAAAACTGAACATTAGCTCCTCTGATCCGAAAATAGCATACATAAGCTGATCTCATGGTATCTCATGCGATCTAATCTCATATAGTTTGATCCGAAAAATTGGTCTATCAAATATGATCAAATTATATATAAGTTAATACAATTTTATCTAATACATTTTGTATCAAAAAATTTAAAATGTTTTTGAGATCAGTACTTTTTATTTTAATTTAATTAAGTACTACTTGTAATTCATTTAGTGGTACTTTCAATTAATTAATTTTCATGCTTTTAAGTAATTTTAATTAAATTTTAAAGATTGTGATATTTAATGTATACTCTGCATAAGTTTTGTGTAATTGACACACAATTTTGTTCTTATATGCGAAAAATATGCATTAAAAAACCTCTAACAAACTGTTTCTCTTAAAACCAGTTGGCCTATAACAGATGTGGAGTACCTTGTTTGTTTTTTAGTCTATATGTTCGTTGGTTTAAAGTCATGGTTGGCAAACAATACCTTTCCATTATAATGGTTGTTGCCTGCCACGCCTATCTCAATGCCGATATGAAAGTTTTAAACAACAATTGCAATTGTGACTTCTAATATCAAAGAGTTTATTACAAAATTTTACAGATTAAATTTTGCTATATCTACAAAATACGTTATAAATCGGTGTGTTTCGATATTTTAGCGTTATTTTAACTTTAGTTCAAGATATTTAAAAATCAAACCGGTAAAATAGCAAAATTTGACAAAAACAAACATGTCCTTAATGGAATCGCTGTTTTAAAATTTTCATTTCGTTCTTGATGTGGTAGAAAACTACCGTTATTATGAAAATGTATTGAATGTCAATCCTCGTTAAAGATTAACGTTGTTATTTAATAAAAAAAAAATATTAATAATCATTACAAACAAAAAACCCGTAGTTTTGTTTTTTTTTCATTAAATTTTTAAACTATTTATATTTGAATTATAAACGGTGCTAAAATATATCAAAAAGTGATAGATTTTTTCATTAAATTTTAATATTTATAATGATATTTGTTGCCATATATAATTGTATATAAAAGTGATAGAATTATTTTTGATAAATTGTAACATATACACTTACATATGATCATATATGGTAGACCAGGGGTGCCCAAGGCCTATGCGCTTGGTGCTCATTTGTTTTTGTAAAAACACTTAGCTATAGGCTGTGTGTTTTAATACACATATAGAGCGCTCAGCACTAGCAATACGAAATACACAAACAACTTTGTCTTATTAGTTTTTTTGTCGTTCTTCACTGTATACACGCAAGCGCAAAGCAACAACACTTTGTATGCTTTGCTGGTAAACATTGAAATATTTTTTTCTTTTTTCTTTGTATGTATTGGTTTTTACAACAAAAAATATTGAATAAAAATTAGTTTTTCTTTAAATGTATTGGTGTTTGCTCTTCCATAAGGAACTTTTGGGCACTCCTGTGGTAGACTATTTGGCCATATATAGATCTATATCTATTTCATATGAACAGATATGCTATAGAATGCGATACAATGGTATATAATGATATATTACACCATATTAAAACATTTGCATGAACTAAGTATAAGATATGAACATATATCGTAATATATTGCCACATATATAAGCATATCAAGTTGTATATGAGTATATATAAACTTTTTTCATCGGATTAGTATTAAAAATTACCAAAATTCGAAATTTTGAAAAATTTACTTTTTATTTCAATTGTCAAAACTATTCAGATATGGAATTCTAACTTCATCGGATATCATTAACCCACTTTAGCCAGGAATCCAATTTGACCCACAAATTTAATAAAAATGTGGAAAAGACAGTTTTTAAATTAATTTTAAAGATTTCTTAAAATTCCGAATTCGCAGATGTCTGTATTTTTTTCTTTAATAACAACTATTATGTTATAAAAATAGCAATCGACATCTGCAAATTAGGCACTTTAAAAAATATTTAAAATTAATTAAAAAAAGACATTCCTGCATTTTTATTAAATTCGTGGGTCATTTTGAATTCGCAAAGATATTTGGTAACAATTAATTAATGATATCCGATAAGGACAGAATTCCATATCTGAGTAATTTTGAGTATATTAAATGAATAAAAATGAACAAAAAAGTATGTTTTTGCAAAATTTAAAATTTTTAGAATTTTTAATAATACACCATTTTTTTAAAATGGGTAATTTTCTGTCGGCTTGCGGTACGGGTTAACGTTTTCCCCCTAACAAAATTTGGGACCATGTATAATAAAACTAGAGGGTGTACTGACAAATCTATTTTTAAGGGATAAAAAAAAATATAAAAAAAATAAAACTTTAAAAATTTTAAATTGCATTTATCTTAAATAAGTTCAAGTTTATAACCTCTCATTTTTAAATGAGTTCTTCTTTGTATGTTAATTGAGATGTTAAAAAAAAATAGTTTACAATTACAAGCAACGATGTTTACACTAATTACTAATAGGGCTTAAATGTCAATTCATTATACATCTCTACATACCCGAGTAAAATAAATACTTTCTAATGTTTTTTTACTTTAAAATTACTCTTAACTCTTGCTGGAGAACAATTGTTACCAAATATCTTTGCGAATCAACAAATTTGCAACAAAATGGCATGGATTTGTTAATGCATGCTTGTTTGCATATTTTGCTACAAATGCATATTTTTGCATATTATGCTATAAATGCATATTTCAGTGCAAATTTTGGCATTTTTTGTTGCATATTTTTCTATAAATGCATATTTTTGCATATTTTGCATTAAAATGAATGTTTTTAAGATTTTTTTGATGTTTTACTAAAAATAAATTTTACACAATTTGTACATTTTATAAATAAAATATTTTTAAAATGTGTACATATAATTTTTTTTTTTTCACGAAAAGAAAAATAACAGAAAAATACAATTACTAACTTTATACAGAAGTTTATTCGTAATTTTCAGTTTTTAAACCACTGTTTACTAAAATGTGGTAATAATATTGAAAAAAATCAATAATAAATGCATATTTTTAAATTGTAAGTACATAATTTACGATTTTAAATACATATTTTATGTACATTTACTTCCTAGTCATAGTGATTACACATGGTGTCATGCATAGCCATATATTAAGAAACGTTTCGTATGTGTTAACATATGTATCGATATCCCAGTCGGAAACTACCAGTGTTACAAAAAATGAAACACTGGCGTACCACTCTCTAACAGCGGAATTGCAAATAAATTACTTTATTAAAACTTGTTTGAGACACTTTACCAGCGTTTACAAAAAGCGTTTTGCCAGTATTCGTCTATAAAAAAAAAACACTCCAAAGGAATTGTCTTAGACCACTATGCCAGCGCTGGCAAAACATATTTTCCACTGATATCCAGACAGAAATTGCCAACGGTTTAAATGTCTATGTGCTGCTAGGGCATTGATTTTATAAAATGCTGATGCTTTGTTGAAAAAAGTCTGTAATCAGAAGCCTTCGAGTTCAATCCCGGTCTTAGGCATATTTTTTTTTGTGCTTTTGTTACTTTTTTTAAATTGATTTTTTTGCTTCTGGAAAAGCTCCATAAGGACTAACTCTTTTTTGGTTTTCCCAACGTTGACAAGTTGTTTCCAACAAACCTTATTCCAGTGCAAGAATATTTGAGCAACCTACGGTTACCCAGCAGATATCATTCATTTACGTTTTAAGCTATCAATTATTATATGTCTTCTCAGCTCAGTGCTTTAAGCTGTCGGCTGAAAATCCCGGCAGGACCAAAATGCATTTTGTTGCAATTTTATTTTGGAAAAATTTTGGTAAAACCTTGATATAGGGTTTTACCAACATTTTTCCAACGTTGGAAATTTTGTTTACCCAGTGCATTTCCGACACTTTTTAAACAGACGGACCTTTTGTCTAGTAATGTTACTTATCATTTTGGGATTTAAAAAACACTTGTTGTCAGCACTTGTAACATCTATTAAAGTGCGTTGTAAGCGGTGGTCCACAGGTAGAAAAATACAAAGGGGCCAGTGCTGGCGCGGTGTTGGAGACGATAGTACATGTGCTGGTAATTTGTCGGATGTTTAACTTTTACATTATAGGCACGGTGCCGAAATGATAACATCAATATAAGCTTGGCCGTAGTTATTTTCCAACGTTGGCACAGCAATGGAATTTAGTAGTTTGCCAGTTCATTACGTAACATAATTCAGTATGTTGCCGGTACTTTCAAAATTCGTTTTTTCAGGGCTGTAAAAAATAAAAATTTGTTTGAGTGATTATAAGAAACTGCATTTTAAAGAAAATTTTATAGTTCTTTAATTGAACATACTAAGGTGTGAGTACGAAAAAATGTTAACACAGAAATTTTTTTTTAAAACGTTTAACACAAAATATATGTTCTTTAAAACCTTTTTTTATTAACAAAATATATATTCTAATTTAAAAGCAAAAGAAGCTGTTTTATTCTCCCTTTATAAATGTATGCACTTATTCGGAAACCCTTCCCGTTAAGAACTTTAAAGTACTTTCTGTAACTTAGCTTAAAATTTTCCATGCCATGGGACACCCTTTTACTTGCTCTTTTCTGCAAGAGCCCAATATCTTTCAACTGGTCTTAGCTACGGACAGTTTGGGGGATTTGCCTCCCTTGGGACAAAACCAATGTTATTTGCTTCATACCACTCTAAGGCTCTCTTGCTGTAGTAGCAATTCTCTATAGTAAATTCATACAAAATTAACTTTAATAAAAAAGTTATAAAAATTAAATTTTAGATTGAATTTTTGTATATTTGTGACATATTTATTAATGGGTTTTGAGGAAATGAATTAAGTGGAATAAAAATTACCATCATGTGCTTAAATTTTGCAATTTCGATTAAGGGGTTTTTAATATTCACAAAAAATAAAAACAAGTGAAGTTTTTACTTTAATTGCAAGGATATCATACATCCTTCACCCAATCGCAATTAATTGATATGGTTTAAAATGCTTAAAGTCCCAATTTTAAACCCGTAATAAAAGAAATTCGAAGTTTATTCAAGTATATGAATTAATATGAAACTTTAAAGAAAAAACTTGATTTTTGGTACAAGTTAAATTCGCGAATATTTCAAAAAGCAAAGCTAATATTAATCGTGATCTAGGTTCTACAATCTATCAAAAGTGATAAGTCGCATGTCCGATGCATTTTTAGTGTTTAACAGTGAATTCGAATTCGTTAGAATTCGTCAGAAAAGTATAAAATTTCTTTGTTTTTGGGATATCATAACTTTTTAAAATGTTTTTGCATCAATAAAATGACGTTATTATTTTTTTAAATTCCAACTCCGTCCACATGGGTACGACAGCCAAAAACGCTGATTTAGGGTCCCATTTCCTACCCAGAAAAAAGAGCTGTATTTATATGAAATTTTAATTTACGTTTCGATTTTAGATCACAAACTATTTTTCCCGATTTTAAAGTGCAACATTTAGCAAAAAAATAAAAAAAATATTTTTCAAAAAACTTATAAATATAATTTTTCTATTGAAAATTTAATCATAAAGCATAATGTATTAATCTGAAATTTATAACATTACAAACATAATTGGATTTTTGCAAAAATTATAGATTAAATTGTAATTATTTTAAACCGAGAAAAGTTAAAGTAAACTATTTAGTAACGTAAAAATCCTTTCAATTAGAATATTTGCACTATTATTTAAAATGTAAGCAAAATTATTCTAGTTTAAGATCAATATAGACTATAAATTATTAATTCACTTTTTGTAGAGAGCTAACTAGCATCTATTTGGGGTATTTTATGCTTGATACCTCCAATCATGCTTTTGACGACATTCATGTGATATATATATATACCTTTTGCCGAAATGGGTCAAACTTCGCTTTGGCCGACTACCGTAACTTGTCGGAAGCTTTTTTCAAGTCATCAGAATAAAATCCATAATTAATACTTCCGTTGTTAAAAGCAAAAGAAACATATTTTTCGTCATCGAAAATTATTTGAAATTTTTTTTTTCATAAAATTTTTGTCAGTTGTCTGCATATTGTTGAAATTTCTGCCAATTGTTTTTTACTATATTTGCTCTTGCTTTGTCTTCCTCTAGTAGTGTTTAACGTTCATTTGGAGAAAGTTTTAGTCTTTGGGTATATGGAGTCATATATACTTCCTTGAGTGCTTTTTGAACATAGGGAAGTCCTTATAGTTACATATTTGGGCATATATGAGCATCTTTCGCAAATATGAAATTACATATACCTTCATATATGACCACATATGAGTCCTTGTTGAATATATATAATAGCATATATTTTCATATATGCTAATATATGCAACATATATTTCCATATTTGTCCATATACGCAAACATATATGTCCATCTATGAACATAACCATATATGTAAATCTATGAACATACCAGAAATTAGTTATCTTTTTGGATCTAATTAGATCCGATTAGATCAAAATTAATCGCATGGTATATTTTGGGATCTATCAGGATCTTAATTAGATATTATTGAATACGCCACTTTTGAGTTAACATTTGATCTTGTATAGGTGTAAATCTCTATCTATGACAAATGAGATAATATTTTATATATAGATATAACTTTATATCGAGATATAACTTTATATCGAGATATAACTTTATATCGATATTCAACTTTATTTTGATAGGGTACTTTTTAAGTAGGCACAAACAAACAACAAAATTTTCATACAATTCTAAACACCAACATACTCGTTAAACATCAAAGTGTTAAACAAATTAAAGACTTGAACAGAAACAACAACAGCGAACTTTTAAGTTGACATGGTAGTAGAGACAGAACAGTCATTTAGGATAAACATTTAATATCATTTACATAAGAACAAACACAAAAAATGGTAAAGAAGAAGAAAAAAGGATTAAAACGCTGTATCAAATAACGCAATTGAAAACTTTAGACATTTGTGTAGTTTAATGGGTATAAGTTAATGAATGAATGCAGTAATTACTGAGTACCTACCATACGAATAAAGCCTTTTACCTTGAACATATATGCCTTTAATGAACATGTATTAACTTGAATATACCACATGTATGTATGTACCAACACACAGTCGCATTTAGTCTGTACAATGACGATGTGTATATTACAAAGTGCTTTATTGCAATTTTGCTTACAATTAATGTTAACCATACGCCCCCTTTATCACATAAGGCATGCTCTCCAAAAAAGCTTCATAAACAAGCGTAAACCATTTTATGGTTTTAATCAATGTTCGTTATTAAAGTCAACACTCTTATGTACACAAACACATCTACAAGTATCCATATTGTAATGAGTATGCCATATTGCATGAGTACGTGTGTGGTTGTGATTGAGTTGAGTGGTTGTGTTGAGAGTTTTGTATTATTTCTCAGTTACAGTAGGAACCGTTTTTGGATACTTACGCTATTATTCAAAAGTATAACGGAAAATCATAATACCTACGGTTGTTTAATTCAATATTTAATAAAAAGATTTCGCAATTTTCGGTAGATTGTAGAGAGTATTAAATTAACAAATTAACTGTTTTTAGCCAGATTTAAAAAGGCTAACAAAAAAATTACACAGTTGTAAAATTTAGATATTTTGTAAAGGACAAACAAATATTAGACACGTATTTTTTTTAGGTGCGCAATCTCAAGTTTAGGGGTTGGATCAAAAGGCCCAAATTTTATACCAAATGAAAGGTGAATACCACATTTGTATGGGAAGTTGTTGTTGGTTTGAGTGCAACTTAACATATAATAATGCATATTTAAATTTATCTAGGGGTGTCTGGCCTTTTTTAAATTTTCTTACTCGTTTGTCTTTAATATAATATTTCAAATAAGTGGCTACCCTGTGCCAAAGCAGAGTCAGTATTGGTATCAAAATGTTTGGGTTCTCGAGTACTTTAATACTGCGAATAAAACAGTGCCTACAATAAAACTCGAGTAGCTCGAGTACACCCTGAAACTCGATACTAGTGTAGCTCGCGAGTTGGAACTACTCGTCGAGTACCTAGAATAGTAAAAGTACACTTTTTGTTCGTTTGAACTCATGTAAAAATGTAAATATTAAAGATAAGCGTAACAAATGTGTAACAAACTTTTTGGAAAAGTAAATTTCGAAAGAATATTCTTATCAAATCTCACCTTAATCGGATGAACATTTAGTCCTGGACCAACAACTACTCCAAAAAATCTTGTTCAGATCACAAAAAAATATTTTTTTTTTTTTAATTTAGCACTTTTATACATTGACTATATTCATAGATAGCTCCTTTCAAATTTTAAAGTGTTCCATCCAAAACTGCGCAGTCGGCGTCAACTACTCGAAAATACTTGACCATTTAAATACAAAATTGTGGAAATATGCTAAAAAAAAACTTGGTACAAACTTATATTAGTCGAATACTTAAGCAGAATCTATATATTTAATTTCGTGGCAATCCGAAAAAGATTGTGGGACAGGCAAACTCGAAGAAGTCCATACAAACGTATGAATTTATGCAGATTTTAAACATATGATGTTATTTTACACAAATTTTTGAAGAAAATCTTAATACAAACTGCTATTTTTGGAGTCGCTTATATTAGCTATGTTAACAGATGCCATATTCAAAATTTCAAAGGAATCTGATGAAAATCGTGGCCTTGGTGAACAACTAATCGAGAAAACTCGTAAAAATGTGTAAAAATTTGCATATTTTGCAAATTTTAAACTTCTTAATAGTTTTAATAAAAATTGTAACTGGAACTCGTAAAATTGAAACTTTGCATAGAACCTATGATACAAATTTCATTAACATGTTTTTTAAAAGCACAATAGGATTACTAAAAATCTGCATAATTGGTAACATTTCAATCGACGATCCCAGCGTGTGTAACTTAAGGGCGTACATTACATTCGCGGCAGAGAAAACAGACCTTTTTTAAAAATTCATAACTCAGTCAAAAACAAACATTTTTCCAAAATTGTTTTTACTATTGTAGAGAATTGAACAAATTACAAGAAAAAAAATATATTTTCACTCCAACATGGCTTTATAGAGCTCCAAACTGGCGGCAGAGAAAAAAAAAACGGGGCCTCGTGTTGCAGTGATGGGAGTCGCAAAAATTGACTTTTTTGAATCTTAACAAAATTGGTTATCGTATGACACGAGCTTTTTTTTAAATTTTTTTTCAATTTTTGGTGATGTTCCAAATTGAAAAGCGTGTTTTTTTCGAAAAAAATATTGACTTAAAACTTCATAAAAAATCGAAAAAAAATTTAAAAAAAGCTCGTGTCATACGATAGCGAATCAAGTTTAAAAAAATACAACAAAAAAAAAATTCGTCAGAAAGTGAACCCACTAGTACCGCAACCAGTACGAAAAACATGGTTTCGAGATAAACGCATTCAAAGTTTGTGAACAAAGAAAAAAAGGTTACCTTCAATCTGCCATGCCTGCTTCGTACTGTTGTCTTGTGTTGTGTTGTTTCTTACAGTTTTTTGCAATCGTTTAGCAATTCGGGCTTCTTTTGAAGCTTCATATGCTCACCCTTCAAGTAGCTACGAAATAACAGCCACCAAAAGTCAGGTAGCAAGTAAAACAAGTATATACCAGCTGCCGTACGTAAGTAGCGCGAAAATTAAAAATGCGCTCTTACTAATCCGGCTGTAACTTTTGAACCCGTAGGAATTTTTCCATGAATTTTTTTTTTTCTTAGAATCTTAAGAATATTTACTAAAATACAAAATTATAAAAAAAGTCGATTTCAAAAAACGGCCAATGTCATGTTCCCCCTTCAACATACAGTGTCTACCAAATCTAACTGTACAGAACCCCGATTTTTCTGTTGAGTGTATTTTAAGAATTAACGCTCACATTCATATTTGGTAAATGATAGTCGGTCGATAAAAAACTATCGTAATACTTTGGTTTATTTACATTCCATTAGTTTTAAATATGTGAAAAAATTGCAAAATTCAACAAAAAATTAATTTTTTTACCAAAAACTTTGATTTTTGTAAATAAAATTTAGTCGTTAAAATGGTAGTATATTTTGTAGCGTCAGTATATGAGACTGTGGTATTCTTTGTTTTCTTAACTATTTAAAATTACCGGAATTTGAATAAACGAAAGCATTTTATTAAAAGTAGCATGTCTTTTATCGATAAGCGTTTAGAGAATGCGAATATGAGCATTAATTTTTGTAATGCACACAAAAGAAAAACCATGGGTTATTGAAAAGTTAGTTCAGAACAACCGAAAATCAGAAGAAACTTTGCTGAATTAATGAAACTCTTCTTTAAAAAAACTCATTGGAATTAAGCCAATGAAGCTCTTCATACAAATTATGAAATAATTTCCTATAAATTCACTATTAATTAAAGGCATTATTGAATTAATAAAATATACTTTATAAAATATATAGAATAGGGTTATAATATTTAGCATTTTTTGAAAATATCAAAAAATTCATGTAGGCTTTGAAAAAATATTTGAAACCATGAAGTTACATTTTTTGCGGTCGTTAAACAAGTTCCCGCACTAAAAACAGTGAAGTTTTGATGAAAAGTTTTTTAATTTTTTTTGTTTTTAAAGTAACATTTTACTTACACTTACATTTGTTATTATAAACTTATACCAAGGAAAGTATACACTTGAAAGTATAAACGTTCACTAAAGATACACATTTAGAAATTGCCAACCGTGCAAAAAAATTGTACTGACTAACCGCTGCTATTTTTGTAGATCCCACAATATTAAAAAATTACCAAAGGTACAACTAATATTGTGCTAAAAAAAATATTTTGTTTGCAAAGCATGTGTTTTGCCAGTACCACCCGCCAAAGTTTTTCAGAATAATATTTTTACCAATATCAAAGCCAATCGGCAGCATTATCTATTTCTACATTTTATTATATTTCACACATTTATATATGGAGCAATTCCATATGAAAACGATCAAAATTGGCAAAATATGTAGGTACATTATTTTTTGCTGGGCAATCGATTGAGACTATTTATTTTAAAATCGGAGAGGGGTCGTCCAAAAGGTGATCGCTTTCATATGGAATTGCTCTATGACATAAAATACTTATACCGAACTAAGTATATTGCTGCTTCCTAAATGTGTTTTATTATACATATTTTTCAAAGTTAATTCAATTTAAGGTATTTTGAAAGCACACATTTTTTTGAATTACCAATATTATGCCAACGGTGGCAAGCAAGGTCGCTCAAACCAACGGTTGGCCACTGTTATGACAGGACAATACTGACAACATTGTTAATCCCACGACCGCCGCCGACGCTTTGCCAACACTGTGCCGATTGTATTTTTCCGCCTGGGTAGTTATAAAGAAGGTAAACTATCGTTCGCAAAGGCTAAATAAAAGTGAAATCGCAAAAAAAAAAATGTAAACTCGCTATAACACGTTTTCACTTGTTTTCACTGTGTTCACAAATGCTTTGCTTTTTTATAGCGAGTTCACATTTTTTAGAGTGTTTGTTTTTTATGTAGCGTTCGTGAACTATCATTTTACCTTCTTTATAACTATCGTTCGTGAACGTTTTTTATACTTCCTTGCTTACATTATCATAAATAAAAATATTTTCTCGCCATTCCAACAGACACACCCAAAAAACAGACTCGGTAGTAGCAACCGTATTTATAGTCAAACAAACGATTATATTGTAGCAAATGAATTTTTTTGTAGTTATCACCCAATTTCTGTTTCGAAATTCTATTGTCGTGCCTGATTTTCTGTTTTTTTCAATCAAATGATTGTTATCACATACAAATAATTAAAAAAAAAAAAATTTACACTACTCAACAAATTTAAATTTTTTGAAAAACCTATCTTTGAAATACATATTTTTTAGTATACTTAGGTACGCTGAATTCAAATATGTCAAACTATTTTTTTGTTTTGTTTCTTATTTCAAGTTTAAGAAATATCGCGATTTTTATGTTTACATCT
Source organism: Delia radicum (assembly GCA_021234595.1). Classification (NCBI taxonomy): domain Eukaryota; kingdom Metazoa; phylum Arthropoda; class Insecta; order Diptera; family Anthomyiidae; genus Delia; species Delia radicum. The sequence continues at coordinate 106,006,717 of CM037852.1, forward strand.
TTTACCCCTTTTTTTTTAATTAATTTTGTCTAATTTTTGGAAATTTAACCGCAAAATCATGCAATTTTTTTAATAATATAAATCTATATAAAATTATGTTTTATTTGAGTATACCCACTGTAGAAAACGGTAATGTCATTAATTTTCTCACTACCAGTAATATCACCAGCTGACTCTTTGCATTACTTTAACACCAATAATAAGGACTTACTAATAACTAGTTAAATTTCACGTTATTTTAATACAACAAATAATGCGTTACCCATAAGTACTTATTTGCATCATTATTTTAAATATAAATAAATGATCTAAACGTTTTGTGAAAATCTATTTTTTAGAGACATTATTTTTCTAACTCTAGTAAGGGCATATATAAGTACATATTTCTGATTTTTTGTAAGCTGGATAGTAACGGCATTTTGTACAAATAAGTCATTTATGTTTTTATTTATCAAGTATAAAATGTCGATATAGTTCAGACTGACAACCTGGTGGCCAGGCTTCAAATCCCGTGTGGGTACATTTTAGTAAAAAAAAATGTCTCAACAAAAAAAATATTTTTTTATTAAATTAGTTTTTTTGAAAATTTATTTGTAGACCCATTATTTTTGTCCATACTTGTAAGCATATAGGAAACCACATATTTTTATCGTTTCTAACATGTCATTATTTTGCGCGACATCGCCATATAAAAAATATATGCTTATATAACCATTTAGAACATAGATGCCCAGTAGTAGCTGATATCAGCAAATTAAACTCACACGTATACTTACGCTCTTTTGTTTGATCATCAATCAACCAATGGGAAATCAGCATGACGAGTGGGAGAGACAAACTACACTTGCAGAACTTCTGTGTTTTATAATAAGACAATACAATATATCCTGAAATAATGAAGATTTCATTGAAGTGCTTATCTTTATTTCCCTCAACGTATGTTTGCGAACAAATATTTTCAGATTTGAATTATATTTGCTCAAAAAAACGCAATAAGCTAAATTCTTCTAGTTTGAGAAATATACTTTTATTGCGTAACTGCAATAAGAGTATCAACATAGAAGATTTCATTACTTTTTAATTGCAAATTGAACAATGATTAATTGAGGGAAAATTTATCAACACTTTGAAGAATCATTTTATTTCGAAATATATCACACCCGCCACACATTGTTTTCTTTCAGTGTTATTTCGTCACTCTCACCAATACTACTACATTGGGCATCTATGATTTAGAACAGTGTCGGGCAAACACTTGTTGAAACAACGAAGACTAATCGTTTTTCACACGCACACAACCCGAACGTAAATAAAAATAAAGAGAGAAACCGAAAAAAAACCAAAAAAAATTGGTTAGTTGCTTGCCAGCATTGGATGGAGTAGGTTTATGTCGCTTTGTTAGATAAAATAAGTACACAGGTAATATTTGAAAACATCCAATGATATTTTAATTAATAAAGCCAAGCGTACTATAATTTTTTTTTTAATGGATTTTTTTTTCATTCATTATGTGGGATTTTTTTGGGAAAACGCATTTTTATTTAGCTTGAATATATAAATATATCTTGATTTATTTATTCATTCATAACTTAATTTTAACACACAAAACCTAAAATATTAAAACAATCTATATGTTAAAAATTTAAAAACTATAATTGTTTATATTAAAAACAATTACAACGCAGATATTTTGAATTTTGTTGTATTTTATAAGAATTAATATAAAATATTTTTTTGCTTTTTGTTTTTTTTAATTTATTAATCGATATTTATAACATTATTATATATATTTGTTTGCCCAGTACATTATTGACAAAGAACTCATGTGCCGATTTTCTTAAAGAACATTTTTTTATTACCTATTAATTTCCTCTTATGTATATTTCTTTTTTTATTCGTCTCATAGCTGAAATTTATTTATTTATTTAATTTACGTAAGGACATAAATAGTAAAACAATAGAACAATGTAAACAAACAAAAAAAAAAAAAAACCAAGTGATTTTGCTCAGTGCAATAGTACCAATACGATCTCATTTTTTTTGTAAAATAACTAATACATTCTCAGTTCTCTTTGTGCCCAAGATTGATTTAGAATCAGTGGTCTTCACAAAGAGAAACACACATAAAATGAGAGTATTACACTGAAAGAAGTGATGAGTTTTTCTTTTTGTGGTTTCTTACAAGATTTGTTTTCATTGTTATAACAATTATGAAATTATTGAATATGTTGCGTTAAAAAAATATAAATTTTAAAAATAGGTATGTTCATTAGGGTTATGACTTTTTTGTTGCGAAAAAATTACAGGGACAATATTGTACTGATAAAAACAATATTGTATTGATAACAACAATAATGTACATCATTGGGCTTCATCCATATCACCCGGAAAACGTTTTATTTTTTGTTTTTATCAAAAATAAATATCAATAAAGTTTAAAATGTTTCTATAAATCAATAGAAACGAAAAAAATTCAAATATACTTTAAATTAAAAATATCCCTCAAGTTGAAAATCGAAAAAATGTTTTAGTGTATAAATATTAAAATAAAAAAAAAATATTTTGAAAAATATGTTTTTTGAACAATAAAACGTTTTAAAAACGTTTTTTCTTTTTTTTATCTATTTTTTTAATTTTAAAGCTAATAACACAGATATTATTGTGGAATGCTGGTTTGATTGCTGTAAAAACCATACGATTTCAGTGCAAATTTTTCTGATAAAATAAATAATAAATAAATAAAAAAAAGTTTTTCCACTCAACATCCCACATATTCATTAAATATTTTAATTTCAAATGCTGTAAAAAAATATATATTTATACGAAATATAAACAAACATGCATAAATTTATGTAGCTTGTTATCAAAACTTCTCAGTGTATCAAACAAAAATGTAGCTTTCGTTAAAAACGTTAAAACATAAAAAGATCCGCTATACTCCTACTCTGTTGAAAGCTAACTAGCTACTGAAAGAAATAATTATCTCACACACATATTTATTGTTGTAATTATGGTTGCCGTTCAGTACGATGCAAACAAAGAGTACGTATTTTTTTATGAAAGATATTGTAGCGTTGTTAATTTATTACAATTAGTTAAGTTTTTGATAGGAAAATAAAACAAAAAAAAGCTTTCTGAGAGTTATAAAAGCAATATTAATACGATAATAAAATTTAAAGATATTGTAATAAAGATTAGCGATACAGGTAGTTTTGGTACATTTCAAGAAGCTGTCTTGTAGGAGTTTTTTGACTTTGAGCAACCCTGGTTATAATATTCACGAAGAGAATAAATAAATACCCGAAAAACTTCGTCCCCTGGGTGATATGGATGAAGACCACTGATTTAGATCAATCTTGGGCACAAAGAGAAATGAGAATGTATTAGTTATTTTACAAAAAAATGAGATTGAATTGGTACTATTGCACTGAGCAAAATCACTTGGTTTTGTTTGTTTTTTTTTGTTTTTTTGTTTGTTTACATTGTTGTATTGTTCTTTGCCAATAATGTACTGGGCGAACAAATATATATAATAATGTTATAAATATGAATTAATAAATTGAAAAAACAAAAAGCAAAAAAAATATTTTATATTAATTCTTATAAAATACAACAAAATTCAAAATATCTGCGTTGTAATTGTTTTTAATATAAACAATTATAGTTCAGAGATTTTTAAATTTTTTAACATATAGATTGTTTTAATATTTTAGGTTTGTGTGTTAAAATTAAGTTATGAATGAATAAATAAATCAAGATATATTTATATATTCAAGCTAAATAAAAACGCGTTTTCCCAACCAAAATCCCACATAATGAATGAAAAAAAAAAAAAAAAAAAATACAATTAAAAAAAAATTATTGTACGCTTGGCTTTATTAATTAAAATATCACTGGTTGTTTGTCAAATATTACCAGTGTACTTATTTTTATTAAACAAAGCGACATAAACCTACTCCATCCAATGCTGGCAAGCAACTAAAACAATTTTTTTTGGTTTTTTTTCGGTTTCTCTTTTTATTTTTATTTACGTTCGGGGTTGTGTGTGTGTGAAGAAACGATTGGTCTTCGTTGTTTCAACAAGTGTTTGCGCGTCACTGATTTAGATGTTAAGAAGAAGTGCAATTAAAAAACCAGTTTCATAAAAAGTATGAAGCTTTTCAAAAACTTGATGAAATTTTTCGTTGCATTTGTGAAGAAAAGTTTCATTATATTGCTGAATATTTTCATTATTTTTCGTCCACTAAAATTCTCTCCGTGTAGAATGGCCAATTTATTTAAAAGCTAACAAGTCTTTCTTCTCACATTCCTATTGTAATTAACATTTTGATTGCCAAAATTAATCTTTTGGGCACCACTGTTCATTTTTAGAATCTTTCCCAGGATAAACTCATGTTTTTTTATCTCCCTCCTAGTCAACCTAATTTTGAAGCCACAATTCGCTAGTGAATTGCTTTTATGTCAAATTAGCTAGTGATTTATGTTTTCGTGGCTTCACATCACATCTCATTGTAGCTGGTTAAGTGGCATCATCGTCATCAACATAAGCATCCTAGTCATCATGTTGCATACATGGATTTGCTGCTGGTGTGTAGTTCTTAATGTTTTTTTTATTTCATTTTCTGTGACGAAAAATCAGTTTATTGTACTGAAATGATTTTTTTATTTGTTTTTTTAATATGTCATAATGTTCGTGAAGTCTTTTTCACGGAAATTGTGAAGAATTCTAGAGAATACAAAAAAAATTCATTTTATTGCATTTTAGTTAATTGGAGCATAAAGTTTATTTTTTGCTCCTTTTTCTACATGCTGCTAATGAAGACCTTAACAACATTATAAATATAGATGTCGGTCATAATTTTGTATAGAAAAATATTATTTTCTTGAAATTTAATTTGAAAAAAAAAAGCTGTAAAACGAACAGGTGAGAATAGACAAATTAGCTTTAATTCAAAAAATACTTCTTGTGGCTTTTATCAGCATAAATTTAATTTTGATATAAAAATGCAGCACATTTGTCTTTCGGTCTTTGGGGTTAACAAAAAATAAAATAACACAAGCGAAAGGAAGTCCTTGCTGTTTATGTTTATCTGAACAAATTTAAATTTATTACCTTTACAATTTCATCCACTGTTAACTATTACTGTGTTGCAGTTGAATGTTCTTTCTACTTTTATATGACTCTTGAGTTTGTTGGATTCCCCAATAGGAAAAAGAGGAACTGTGATCTTTTAGAAGGTATCTTATGTAAAAAAAATGGATTTTTATGTTAAAGCTAAGTGGCGTATTAGCAATGAATAATATATATATTAAGACTCCATACACGTCATGTGGTTTTAGCATAGACTATTGAAATATATATCAAGGATAATATTCAATAATATTTTTCTCCAAACCTAGTCCGAGTTACGCGATTTAACTATATGGATTTAATCAGTTTAAGTCAGACAATCGTAAAAATGCAATTATAAGAAAGTGAGGATTTCCAAACAATTTTAAAGAATTTTATGGAGTTATATTAAATTGTATCAAATTATATATAACTTAATCAACTAAATAGAACCATTTTTTCGGATTAAATTATATCAGATGAGATCCCATATGATCACATTAGATAATGTTATGTATGAAATTTTTCGGATCAACTAAGATATAATGAAATTATATATATGACTTGTGGGTGTTGTGGTGTAATGGTTAGAGCATTGGACTGTTACACAGATGGTCCCGGGTTCGATTCCCGGTGACGACCAACATCAATTTAGAAAAATAATATGTATGAGCTTTCTATCACTTATATGTATCGCTGCGCCCACCTTCGGTGTTCCCATAGCACTTAACCCCACCGAAGTAAAATAATAAATCAGGGCTATGAAACAAAAAGCTTCAATAAATTTGCCAACTCTACATCAGGTGGCGACCTACAACTGTTCTAAGATTTATCATCTCGCGCAATTACAGTGTTGCGATGTTTTGAAGCCCTTCATCTTTCTCCACCTTTGATCTCTCCACTATCCCTCTTTCCAAAGAAAGCAACACATAAATAAATAGGAAGAATTTCCTGAGTGTTGCTTCTCTCTCTACAAAAAAGAGCATTGTCGTAAACTTACTAGTGTTTTGGACATATAAGTTATTGCATATTACAATGTAGATGTGGCTTTATGGTATTTAATAATGTCTAGGTTACTTATTGCTGGATCTGCATTCATTCAAATTATTCGTTACATAAATGTAACAGCATGCAGTAAAGGGTTAATATTTTCAAAAATGATTTAGCCCTAAGTCGATATTTCCAGATAAGAAGGATTTTGAAAAAAATTTTTTTTTTTAAATTACTCGTACTAAAAGAAATTTTTAAATAAGGATTAGATGCATAAATGCGTCTTATTGAAGGCATCAGTAATAAACAATAAAAATTATTTAGCTTAAGTCGATTTAACCACATTAGCACAATGCCCATGAATAACGACAAGGACACAATAAAAAGGCATTACTTTTCTCACTACCAGTAATAACACCAACTTAATTTCTGCCTTACTTTCCTCACAAATATTAAGGAGATACACTCAACAAAAAAATTTAGTAAAGTCAGCAATAAATGTTGCTGAGTAAATAAAATTTTAGTCAAGAAGGTAGTTGCAAAAGAAAGGCTATATCAGCCAAACAAAAATTAGTAGATTCAGCAAAAGTTTTGCTAATACTTAGCTAATTAAATACTAAAAATCCTAGCTAAAAGTTAACAACATTTTTGCTGACCAAAAAAGATTTTAGAAAAATTATACTTTAGTTAATTTATTTGCTGAAACCGTAAACATTTTTTTTGGGATTTTTTTAAAAATAATTTACAATACTTTACAAAATATAAAACTTTAATACTCCCACATTGACAACAAGAATTAATGGAATGTTTGAAAATATATTAGAAATAATTATATATATCAAAAACAAATTATCTTTAAACTAATTACATCAATGGTTGTCTAAATGATGGCATCTTTTAAATGAAGAGAAATGCCGGAGATAATTCTAGAAAACGAAACGAAAAAAATAACAAAATATGACATACGAGTACACAATCCTCATTGGCAATAAGAAAAGGAAACATAAAAAATACCTTGGATGTGTGTCTTTCTCTTTCGGTTTAGCCTGTCTACCTGAACGTATATTTGTTTGCAATTGGACCACACTTCATAATTAATCACTATAAACATTTAGTTTACAAATACACATTTAATCTTTATTAAACTTAAATCTTTTATTTTTGTCTCTAATTTTATTAATAGACAATTATTTTCACAAGCCTTGATACCGGTCACAAATTTAAATTGTTTTTATATACAACTTCGTTTTATGACACTCAAAAAAAGTCTGTAAGGCCAACAACATTTTTGCTGGGAGATCCTTGCCAGAAAAATTGTTAATATCAGCAAATAAAATTAATAAAATTAGAAAAAAATTATCTGAATTTAGCAAACTTTTTTGCTGATATTAGCAATTTCTCTGCAATGGATCTTCCCAGCAAAAATAAGTGTATGAAAAACAGATACAAAAATCTTCAATGGTTGATTTTTTTTTATATGTCTCTCAGGAGTTGTACTTTTTAGTATCAATTCCTAGTGTCTACTACATCTTGACAAGCAGCGACATCATTCTGCGTATATCTTTGAGTCGTCCACACAATTTGTTTTAGCAAAATAAATTAGTTAAATATTAGTAAAACATTAGTTCAAAACAGTTAAGTGCTGAATGAGTATAACTGTAATTTTAGCTGAAACCATAATTTTAGCAAAGAATTTGCTGAAAAATTGTGTACTTTTTTACTTAATTTTTATTTTTTTTGAGTGTACTAATAATTAATTAATTTTCCCATAATATCATTACAAAAAAATAATGCGTTACCCATAAGTAATTATTTTCCTTCATTGTTTTAAATGAAAAGTACCGATCTTAAAATTTTTTGAAAATCAATTTTTAGACTCATTTTGATTTCACTTCTATTAAGTACATATATAACAGCTTATTTTTGATTTTTTTGTAAGCTGGAAAGTAATGACATTTGTGCAAGTAAATCATATATTTTTTCTGTAACATGTCGAAATAGGTCAGGCCTGGAGCCCGGGTTCGAATCCCGTGTTGGCCCACTTTAAAAATCGAGCATAAATTTTGACCTTGAGCCTCATAGAACTTCCGAGGGGCGGCAAGATGACCCCCCAAATTAGGTGTTTGCATACAAAATGTTGAGTGCTCGACATTTTTAAACAATTTTTTAATTTTCTTTTTAATTTCTGCCTAAAAAAGTTGATTTGGAGCCAAGTGCACTGTGAGTTGCTTAAAAATTGGTTAAGGCCACAATAATTCTGCGGTGGTAGTAATTTAGTTCTGTATGTTGTGATTTATCAAATTTCTGTTCAGGCAGCCATAATTTTGTTATCACAATCAAATAATTATCATGAACACTTGTTGCAATTTTGAAATTTTCTACCGGGTCTATTAAATGATTTTCTGAAAATGGGGTAGAAAATTACTGTTTATAGCTTGGTTTTTTCTGTACACAATATTTTTTGTTTAATTCTCCGTTTTTGATCCTTCGTCTGGTTTATTGTTGTTTATAAGCCCGGAGAGCTTTTTGGAAATGTTGTTTTTTTTTCTGTTTGTTTATTTTTTGTTGTTCTTGCTGGCCACACATACTGCAGTCATTACGTTCAAGACAACCTCAGCAACCGAGCAACCAATAACAGCAACAACATGACCAAATAGTAAAAAACACTTTAAAAAAACAGCAACAAAAATGCAGCAACATTTAAACTAATACTCATATCCGTATTGTATCGTCAGTAGTGTTGACCGAACAATTCGGTCAGAAAATGTATTTATCGGTATGCGGTATTTTGAAATATTGTGTAAAAAGTTTGCAAATGAAAAAATGTTGTAGCGATTTTGAGTGTGAATTTTAGGAAAAGAATTTCGAAAGTGAATATTGTTGAACGAAAAAACCTATGAATCAATGAAAAGCTTCATACCTTTTATGAAACCAGTTTTTTAGTGAAACTTGTCCATTAAATGTATGAAAACTTTTATAAAACAAAAGTTATTTTTCTTACAATTTTATAAAAAAATTTCATTAACTGCATGAAAAGTTATAATACACGAATCCCAGTTTAATTTCATCGATTCAATGCAAAAATTCATTTATATTAATTGTATGCAGATAATTCTCTTAGTGTACAAAACGTCCATTAAATGTGTTCAACACATATTTGCCCAATATCAAAATTTGTCTTAATGGCTTCAAATATCGTTTCTATGACCGAATAGTTCGGTCGGGTACTAGTCGTTAATATGTGTGTATCTGGTATCATCGTATCTTACC